>VNJO01010935.1:0-179632 GCA_008042535.1 Drosophila tani | reverse complement strand
CGATGTCGGTGCGTAGGTCCTCGGTGAAATGCACAGCAAGCACGTTTTTGATAATATAGGTGCACTTTGTTCTTCCCAACTTTATGTTTGCAGCAGCTTTGCAAGCTGAAAACTGCTCCACACACAGCTTGCTCAAATGATCGCAGGTTGCTATTGCCGTGTGATTTGCTACGTAAAGGCATACTGCGGCTTCCTGCTCCTCGGTTTTCGTCGACTGTCTAATAAACGGCAACTTATTTTTTTGAGTAACTGCGCCCATCGCAACCACATGTTTTTTTGAGGCGGCGTGGTGGCGGACATCATACATTTTGGCGCTTATTGTTGTTTTGCAGTATGCGCAATAGGCCCTTTGTGGATTTGTTAAGTCCTTGCGAATCCAGTCCTTAAATTCCTCATCCTGCAGCCAGGCATCCCGAAAACTTTGCTTGTATTGGATTTTCGGCATCTTTCACAAACCACTTTAAAAAAGCACACCGCAAAAAGTGAAAAGAGTGACCAAACGATCTCAAATAGTTCACATACGCGAACCACTCATTTAAATACCAGTTCCGATGTCTTTGTGAACCATTTTTAATCGGAATTGGCTCAGTCAATGCAAAAATGTGTAAAAAAAAAGAGTATATTACAGATAATTGTGAAAATGGCTAAAAATGGCTAAAAAAAAAAACAAAATGGCCAGATTTTTGGCTAATAGCAAAATTAAAAAAAAAGTGGCAAATATTTTTAAAAGTGGCCAGAAATAGCCACTAAATGGCTAACCTGGCAGCACTGCCCGTCAATGCTATTGAGAATACCACCTTATTTTATTGTATCATGGCGGGACAGTCGATTAAGCCCGGTTTTAAACAGATTTAAATGTAGGGATTGTTATGATTATATGCATTTGAGAGAAAACGAATTAAGAGAACAATAAGCTGAACAAATATAATTAAATATTTAAGCAGCAAAAGAAAAACTTGCCGATATAGCGAATCTATCGCATCTCACCCCTGCGGTGTTATCGATAGCGAACCTATCGGGTCCTCTTATCGATAACCTCTACTACCGGCTTTGAGTGTGTGCGTCGCGTCTGTGCAGCATTTTGATAAGTAAGATAAATAAACAAAATTCATAAGTGAAAAGGCAAGTTGCTGGTGATTTTGGATGACTTTAGTGATTAATAACACATTTATTTACAATTTAGATCCGCCGAAAATGCTGTGGCGGGGACTCTGGCTGCTGGCTCTGGCCATATTAAGTGCACCCCAAACCCTGGCTTTTGCGCAAAACTCTAGGGCGATGGCGGCTTCGGAAACATCAGACACTGTTCACCTGGCGCCGGGCACGTCCATTAACGTTACGGCCAATCCGTACGGGTCGAGGACGCTGTGGACGTACTGCTACAAGGGCAAGAGGCACACAATACTGAGCCTCCTGGAGACGGTGGAGTTCAATCTGGCGATCAAGAGCGAGGACTATGCGCAGTACGGTGGCAAGACGCCGGAGGAGGTGCTGAAGCACTACAACGAGCAGCACTCCCTCTTCAGTGTGACCCTGTTCTCCCAGAAGCGTCAACGGATCCAGCTGTCACCCTTTGAGCCGCAATGCATTGGCGTCGCCTCCCGGCAGCCGTACAACGTCACCCTAAACCAACTGCCATTGGATGGGTGGCGTCTGCTGCAGCTGGGAGCCGGCATTCTCGTCTTCTGGATCAGTCGGCGGCTGGCCAAGAACAGTGTGTTCTACTACCTGGCCGGGGTCATTATGGGGATCTGCGCCTCCATGCTGGTGGTGATTTACTTGACGGCTAAGCTCATACCGCGGCGTCCCATGATGTATGGCGTCCTGATTGGCGGCTGGACCATTGGCTTCTACGTGCTGAAGCAGCTGGCGGACAACATGCGCCTCATCCTGCTCACCTACCGCGACTATGTGGTGTGGTACCTGGTCGTCACCGGACTCATATCGTTCCTGATTTGCTATCGCATTGGGCCCCCGAAGAATCCCCGCTCGCAGAACATCATCATGTGGGTGCTGCAGGCCACGGGCGGTGCCTTGATGTACTTTAGCACCTGGCACCAGAGTGCGGCCATCTTCCTGATGGCGGTGACCTTCGGGTCCTACTACTTCCCCTCGTCGCTGTCGCAGTACTGCAAGCTCTGGTACCGACGCCGCTTTCCGCCAAAGAGACGCCTGCTCACCCAGGAGGAGTACTACCATGTGACGGTCCAGGAGACGGCCCAGTCTCTGTCCGAACTGCGCACGTACCTCAATAGTCCCGAGTGCAAGCAGTGGAACCTCATCACGAAGCTGCACAATCCCATGCGCTTTGCGGCCTTCGCCAATGGAGCCCCGCATCTGGACGACGAGGAGATCGAGGACTACTCGCGTACCATTGAGGAGTCGTTGGAGGCGGCCAATGAGGAGGATCCCGAGGAGTTTCTCCAGTGCAGCATGTACTACCGCCCATCGGCGGAGAGACGCCGGGCGAATCAGCGCCACCGCCTGAATTTCCCTTTGCCGACCTCCCATCGCTTGGCTGTACCAGAGCCACCGGATGAGGAGAGCGACGAGGACGACGAGGATGAGTACATGGATCAGCCGTAGAGGAGGAGGAGGAGCGCTCAGTACTTAACCGAGACTGAATAGACTTAGGCCAAGGCCACGGCCACTTATCCATCCACCTTTTCCATATTGCGGCGGCGAAGAAAGTTCCTTTTGGAGAGAAAAAATGCCAAAAACACGAAGGAGTCATAGACACTTAAGACTACACGAATTTCTGAATTTCTGTACTTAGTTTTGTTCGAAAATTGAAATTTTTTGTTCCTATTTTATGTTACGACATCTTTTTCTATGTACTTATTACTTACTTATGTACTTGTACACTTTTCCTGGCTTTTTGTTTGAAATTTCTTTAGTTTTAAAAGGTTTCCGGATTACTTTGTTGTTTTTTTTTCTTCTATTTTTCCTGTCCTTTGGTTTATTGCAGTGATCCGCACAGATATGCGAAAAAAAACAGCTGAATTATATTGTAATATGGCAAAAAAATAGCTATACCCTAAGAACTAGCTATTTAACGCTAAAAAAAGCTAATTCAAGCCACACAATTACAACTTGTCTGCACTGATTCTTCCGTTATCTTTTCTGCATACTGTTCTTCTGTTTTATTTTCTGCATACTGTTCTTCTGTTCTCTTTTCTGTTCATACTGTTCTTCTCTTCTCTTTTCTGCATACTGTGTGAAAAGTCCTATCTTGATTCTTCTGTTCTCCTTTGTGCTTTATTCCCGTTAAATTCATCTGTAAATTTTCATGTACAAAAACAAGCACCGAAGAAATATGTTTAGAAATATATCGAAATTATGCACTAAGATGGTGGCAAGATATAACCAATTAGTTTACTTTATTATTTACTACAGTGGACGGGCAGCCACTGGCAGGCCTGGGAGGGCGGCGTGTGCCGCCACACAATTAGGCTGCACTGATTCTTCTGTTTTCCTTTGGTGCATACCGTTTTTCTGCTCTCTTTTGTGCTTACTGTTCTTCTGTTCTCTTTTGTGCAAACCGTTCTTTCGTTCTCTTTTGTGACTGAGAAAACTCCTATCTTGATTCTTCTGTTCTCTTTTGTGCTTTATTCCCGTTAAATTCATCTGTAAATTTTCATGTACAAAAAAAACAACCGAAGAAATATGTTTAGAAATATATCGAAATTGTGCACTAAGATGGTGGCAAGATATAAGTAATTAGTTTACTTTATTATTTACTACAGTGGACGGGCAGCCACTGGCAGGCCTCCGACGGAGGCGTGTGCATCTGTCCTGGCAGCATCTTGACCCTTCGCCTGTCGTCGTCGTGCTTCTCGGCGGCGCACATGGTGAGATCGCGCTGCCTGAAGATCAGCACATCGTCCACATAGCCAATGGTCCAGAAGCTGGTCGACGAGCTGGGACTGCCGGAGCGCAGGGCGCCCACGCGATTGCCCTCGGCAGGATCCACGTACAGGTACCACTTGAAGAGCTCGCCGCGCAGCGTAAAGATCGGCGTGGCGTCTGCGTTGTGCTCCTGGACAAAGGCGCGTATCAGGCCCGCGGAGTCCGTGTAGTTCTGCTCCCGCCAGGTGAACACCTGCCTCCCATTGAGTCCGTAGTTCCACTCGTCCGTTATGGTCGTGTACAGATACTCCCGATCGGAGCGGGTCAGCAGACAGAACCCTTGCGGATCGAAGAGCAGACTTAGGACAGGCGGCAGGCCGGCCTGCAGGGCGGAGACTCGCTTCTGGAGACCCGCATCCACGCTGGCGTACATGTGGTGGGTCGTTATCCTATTCACCACTCGAGCCATGTTGAAGAGAAACAGCTCGTTGCTGTCGTGCATGGTCTGGTAGCGCCAGTACAGGGCCAACTCCGCCTCGATCATCATCTTGAAGCTCACCTCGTCGCGGTCCGCGTAGAGCTGCTCCAGCTGCTGCACCAGCTTGTCCAGCGGCCGATGGAAGTACACATCCTCGATGGCATTCACCAGGATATCCCGGACCAGGGCGGGCTCTATGCTGGCCGCTATGTACATGCCATAGGACTGAATGTTCTCCTCGGCATTTAGGAGATTCGCCAGCCGCTGGGACATTAGGGTCTTCAAATGCCGCCTCACCTCCTGCTGCAGCTCGCAGGCGGAGCGGCCCGTGGGTCCGCTGACGCAGGCCATTTCGTCGCGTATA
Organism: Drosophila tani; assembly: GCA_008042535.1. Lineage (NCBI taxonomy): Eukaryota > Metazoa > Arthropoda > Insecta > Diptera > Drosophilidae > Drosophila > Drosophila tani. The sequence continues at coordinate 174,941 of VNJO01010935.1, read as the reverse complement.
AAGTTGCCCAGCTGGGTGTACAGACCCTTGGCCTTGTCCGTGTCATCGACAAAATCGGAGCGCACCACGCCCCAGATGCTCTGGAATACCTGCAGCTTATCCCCGCGACTGGCGGCGCGCGGCAGGATGCCCTAGAGATTTTTATTGTTATCTTTCAGCTGAGATTTATACCTGGAAACCCACCTGCAAGTTCTCGAAATCGGGTTCTAGGGGCACAGCATCCCCGAGAACCAGTGGCAGCCAGGCACAGACGAGGCACATGAGCAGCTGCATCGCGCGGAAGGAACGTTTGCCTACTGACGATCGATGTTTGGGAGCGGGAGCTTATCGCTTATCGCTTGCCAGGCACAACAAAGGTCACTGAAGGTCCATCTTGATTTGCTTGGCCTTGTCATCGGGACGGGACTGCGCCGGTAGCGGTCTTTTCTGGCCCAGCATGGCCGTCGTCTTGATGCGCTGCGTCAACTGATCCACATCCATGGGCATGGGCGTGGGCGTGGGAGGGATATTGGTGGCCGGCACAGAGCGATCACGGGGCTGCCTTCGCGGTTGGGGCACCACGAAGCCCTGGTATATCTTCTCCAGCTGCTCCAGGGGCAAGCTCTCCAAATGGAGCCCCTGGAGATACCTCTAAGTAAACCCTTAAGATTTGAAATGGTTTTTTAAATAAAAAATAAGACTCGACTTACCTTTTGAAGCTGCATTATCATTTCCGTGCGAGCCGGGCCTTCTTCCATTGCCACTAAATAATAAATAATTGTTTATTTCTTATCAAAAACCATAAAAAAGAGGCAAAGCGCGAACTTACATCTGGTTATATTTGCAATCAGCTGTTCCATTTCCGCTTCTTCCAATGACAGGGTTGTCCGTATACTTTTAAGGAAAGAGGCTAGACAACTCTGACTTTTAACAGGAATTATTTTAAAACTTTTGATTAAACTTTTGAATGACAGGGTTGTCCATATGCTTTTAACGAAAGAGGCAAGACAACTCTGACTTTTAACGAAAATTATTTTAAAACTTTTGATTAAACTTTGGCATAAAAAGTTCAGAAATAAAGACAAATTCTTATAAACGTTAGGTAAAATCGAATGATTTCGAGATTAATGATACATTTTTGGACAAATCAAAGTTAAAAACCACTATAACTAAGTCAACTTCGCAAATATTTCACTTTGAAAATATGTTCTGTGTTAGTTTTTATTAAATTAAATAAATTAAATTCAATTAATTTAATAAATTGGAAACAAATTGGATGGAAATCCCACTGTAAGGGGTTTCAGGTACCAGGCCAACAGAAATACTAAATAGAGACTTCTACTGCGCTTAAAGTTAATATAACTGTTATAAGAGAGAGATAGAGAGTGCAAAATTACAGATATATTACAGATAGGCCAAGATTTCAGCTTCTCTCTAGACTCCAACTGTTAGATTAGGTTTAAGCGCAGAAGGAGCCATCCTCTATTTGGTATTTCTGTTCGCCTGGTAGCTGAAACCCGTAAAAGTTGGGTTTTCCATAGAATTTCACTTGCATTTTCTTCCAATTTCTCTGGCCTAAAACTGTTATATTAAGCTTAAGCGCAGAAGAAGTGGTCCTCTTTCTAATATATTGCTGTTCGCCTGGTACATGAAAACCCAGTACAATTGAGGATATTATATTATAAAACTAATCCCATTAAAAACCTTTATTCCCAGAGATTCACATTTGCTTGGGCAAATAAAACTTAAAAATAATCATAACTAAGATAAAATAGCCTTAGTGTCGAAAAAAAGCCCGATAGCAGCCTGATGCTGCATTTCCTCCTCCCAAAATGCAAGAATGTAGTCCTAATGGAAACGGGGTTCACCATCGATAGGCTCTAATAAGAACTCCTTCGGTAATCGATTATTTTTATCGCTTATCGTTTATCACCATTAATTGTTGACCAGGTCCAGATGGGTACGACATTTATTTCAGTTTCGCCTGAATCTTCAAGGCGTCCAGTTCTTATTTTGACTGCTTACTTTCTAAGGTTTTTATTTTGATTTTATTTTATTTCATTTTATTTGAGAAATTGTGGTAGTTCATAGTATATTTGGGAATGCTTTGTTCTCGTCATCGGAGCGCTTTTTTTAATTTTATTTTTTTTTTATGACTTTGTTTTTAAAATGATGTTTTTTTTTGCCTTATTGGAACTCTCCTTTGGTTGAGATCCCCCAGGCCGTGGAACCAGCTGTACTAGTGGGGTATTTGAAGCTCCTCCGAATTATTTATTTAATTTATTTTAATTATTATCTCGTAGGTTTTTACAGTTCTTACAACGGCTGTGGAACATATTCAGAGACTGTAGCAGTAGGTCCTTGTTCCGTATTATTTATTTTATTTTATTTAAATTATTATCTTGTTTTTTATTATTATTTTTTTATTCTTATTGTGACTAACCGATTTGTGTTATTCATGTATAAAGTGGATGTGTAGTTAGGATGTCAAGGTAAATGCACCTCTGAATTATTTATTTATTTTATTTGATTTATTTTCTCCGAATGACGTTTTCCTTAAAACGATTTTTCATCGCCTTATTGGATATCTCCTTTGATTGGGATCACCAAGGCGATGGAACCAACTGTACTGGTGGGGTATTGAAGCTCCTCCGAATTATTTATTTTATTTTATTTGAATTATCCTGGTTCTTTTTTATTGATTTCCTTTGAGTCTCGTGGGTTTTTACAGTTCCTACAACGGCTGTGAAATGTATTCAGAGACTGTAGCAGTAGATGCTTATTCCGTATTATTTATTTTATTTTATTTTAATTATTATCTTGATTTATTATTTTGGTTTTTATGGTTAATCCGATCAGATATTCGTGTTGTTCATGTATAGAGTGGATCTTTAATTCCAGCTAGCTCCACCTTGTCCATCATGATGCCGATCCCCTTTCCTATTTCCCCTCCACATCCACATCCATCGCCCTGCCGCAATAATTATGGCTCCTGCTCCTGCTCCGGCTCAGGCCGTTGACAATATGCTCGGCCGTTCCTTTTTATTTATTTTTATTTGTTAATAAATCTGCATTATTCGTGAAGGACTCGAAACTTTTGGCGTTGCCATACCATTCAGAGCTCAACGCCATCTAACGTTATTTGTTGTAACCTCCAAAAGTGTTTATATCCCACAGATGTCGCCACCTGCACAATCATATTGAAATAACCAATTTTCTAAATAAATATAACGGTTAGAGCTGCCATATTAAAAATAAATTACAACTACAATGTCGTCGCGAGTCGTTGCTAGTGATCTGATTTTCTAAAGAAAATTGTAAGAATCCGCTAAAAAAACCAATTTTATTAAAGTTCCTAGAAATTCCGCTAGGCTAATGAAACCGTTGTCAGATGGCGCCACCTTCCGAAACCCGTTACTGTTCCCACTATTACCGCTCGTTCGTTGTGTGGGCGTTGCATTCCACGATGGGATCCACTTAAACGATTGGCTAAAAGCAAAAGCCCTGCGCAAGAGGCAATTTCAAAATGTCAAAATGCTGGCCACGCCCCCGGCCCGCTCTGAGAATGTGTGTTTCATCTTCTATCTTTTTCCTTTACTGCGCTGCTTTCCCGGGTTCCCTTCTGCTCCTTCTGCTTCTGCTTCTTTAGCTGCTGCTGCTGTTCCTTCTTCTTCTTATGCTATTCCCCATTTTGTTGATGTGTGTGTGTGTGCTGTGTGTTTGTGTGGTTGTTTGTTTGTTTGTTTGTTTGTGCTTCGTTTGTCGTATAAGTGATGAGTCAATTAACCCAACATTCCTGCAGGCCACATATTGCTTTAATTAAACAGACAAACAAAATCGCAACAACAACGCAGCAGCAGCAACACAAATTGCACTACTTTTGCCACCATTTTGTTGGTGCTGCCTCGTTGCTGTCGCTCCTTCTTCCCTGCATTTCCCCCTTTCCCCCCTGCCCCAGCCTCATTTTCTGTGACTTTTGGGGCAGTTAAATGGCAAATAAATATTTGCATTTATTTTCCCGCACACGGACACGCACACATGTGCAACCTTGAAACAAAGGCAAGAAGCAGCACAACGCTGGCTGGCTGTTAATTAAACTTTAATTACTTGTAATTAATAAAGTTGATTGATTTGCCCGGCCATAAAATAAGCGCACTTTATACAAGTATAATTGTGTGTGTGTGTGTGTGTGTGAGTATTTTTTTTTGTTAGCTCTCCTTGTGAGGTCAGTGGCGGTTTCCATGTAAATAATATTTATAAAGATCTCATAGATAAAAATAATATTAATAATAATAATCATAATAAAAGCATTTAATTTTGAGAAGTAATTGGAATAATAATAACAATAATAATAATAATTCGTTTATCAGTTTTTCCGTTTGTCTATTTGTCCGCTGGTCCCTTTATTAATTTGTCCGCTTATCTGTTTGTCCGTTTGTCCTTTGATCAGTGTGCCCGTTTGTTCGTTTATAAGTTTGTCCGTTTGCCTATTTTGTCCGCTGGTCCCTTTATTAATTTGTCCGCTTATCTGTTTGTCCGCTTACCTGTTTGTCCGCTTGTCCGTCCGTCTGTCCGCCTGATCTTTTGAGATCTCTCTGCTTTTAAAAGCTATCTTCCTGCAGTTCCCCTATCTAAAATATAAAAATATATACCTTATAGTATAAAGAAAAACATGCAATAGAATAAATTTATTCTATAAAATTATATCATTAAATTGGAAGTCTGATCTGTTAAAAGGCTTTTACGAGATGCGCAATAATTACTTGAAGCACTGTTTCTTTTTTCCTAACATTTTTCGGAAAAGGCAGCTATTGATGCCTTTAAATTGATGTAATTTAAAATCCTTGATCTTTAATTATTCCTGCATCTTACTCAAATTAATTCTAAGGTCCCATAAAATTAGCTTATTATCTTCCAGAATATTGTGTGGAATTTAAAAGATAAACTTCTTAAAACCAAACAAAAAACACTTTGAAATAGTTTTCCCCTTAATTCAAATAATTTCAGTGTTCCGTGGACACTAGGCGGGAAAAAGCTTCTTGTTTTTAACAATTTCTTAAGTATTTTATGGTTGAGAAATGACACTTGAGTTAAATTTATTGTTTAAAGGAAGGGAATGCATTTTAAAAAAACTTAAGCACAGGATATTAATTTAGAAAAAATTCCAAATATGACATTAATTAATTTGCAAGAGTTCCCTCTAACGGTAATGACTGCATCAACCTCTCTCATAATCAATTCGAGGTGTTTAATATCTATTGAAATGGCTTCCTTGGCTTAACTTTAGCCAAATATTTGGACCTCAAGCGTTTCACCTCTGTCACCATTAGCGAACCATAATTCTCCCGACATCAGATCCAGACAAATTTCCGAAAACACTTCTCCCCGAAGCGGCCAGGACGACGACGATGATGATGATGTGATTGCCAAAATGGATGGACAATGGCCAAAATGCGAGCCGCAACATATGCAGCCATACAAAGGGATATGTAATGCACTCTGAAATAAATTGAAAAAAAATTAGTATAAATAAAAAGAAGATAGAAAATATGCCAGCTTTAAATTGTTTATATTATAATTTTAATTGAATTAATTGTTTTCTTAATGTCAGGAAAATATGGGTATCGGTAAATTAGAAAAACTCTTTGAAAATATTTTGCATTTCATGCCATAATTATTCCCAGTGTAGGCTACTCACATGCACAAATAGGGTCCTGGCTAGGGAGAGCATGCAAATTGCTTCGGCAAAATGCAATTGAAAGGATGTCGAAACAAAGGCCACAAACACAAGAAGTAATAGAAACAGAAGCCGGGCTGGGCTATATATTTGCCAGGACACTCAGTACCCTGTCAGCACAATAGATGATGGACCCAGGACGATGGACGCTGGACGATGGACGCGAAACAATGGACCGAGAACGAGAACTGAAAATAAATTTTGCATGCAAAATGCAACAAACAAAAATAGTATTTTGAAAATTTGCAGTGCGAAAGAGATGGCGCCGAGCCGAGGAGAATATGGGAATAGGAATATCGCACTCAATAAAGGATTTCCACTCGAATGTTTTTCGGGAAAAACACACAATGAGAAAATGGTAAAAATAGCTTAAAAAAAAGAGATGAAAATGGAAAATAGAAAACAACTGGCAAAACGATTTTTTCTCTTTTTATTTCGCCTTCGTTCTGTCACTTCTATTCCATTTCTATTTCTATTTATTTTTGTTTGTATTTTTTTCTGGGTTGTATAAGCCGCAAGCTTCGCCTAAAGTGCGTTTCATAAATGTAGAAGCACTTGAAAGATGGGAAAATGTGGGGTTTTATTCGGAAATAAATATAAATGTAGGGTTTATTGAAAAATAAATATAAAATATCAACAAGTTTTTAAATTAAAACTAGAAAGCAATTTAACTTCGGTAAAACGAAGGATACTTTTTATAAATTCAGTAAAATAAAAACAGCTAGTCAGCTCCTACTGTCACGAAACGCACTGTAGTCGCGGCGGCCACCTACCAGATAGTGCCAGATACGGATACAGATACATCTGCGGAGCGCATCGGCCACACTTGATCGACTTCTGACTTAATGCAGCTCGGGCGTTCAGAATGCAATTTAGCGGAGCTCGCAAATCTCGCCGAGGAAGCGCAGCAGAAAAACAAAAATAAAAAAATACAACACAAATAAAATAAAAAGAAAGAAAAGATAAAGGAAATTGGGATGTGAGAGAGGCAATCATCAAATAAATATGCGAGTGAGTGCCTCTCGTCCCGAGTCCTTTATTTGGTTCGCTTGCCAAACAAAGGGAAAAGCAGGAGAAAAGACGCAGGAAGAAGGCATCATCAGCATCGAGGAGGCCCCGTCAAAGTCGAAGTCCTTTGAAGATATTTGATACAAATTGAAAGCGATGATCTGGAAACGTCGAGTTTGAGTTCGAGCTCCAGTTGAAGTTCCCAAAGATGCTATCTGGAGGCAATTTAATTCGCCAGCAGATCGATTGCGGTAGTTGATCTTTGGAACGTCACTAAGGATGCATTCCCCAGGACCTTGAGTTGATTTGATTTGGCCAAGCGAATGGAAATCGAATCAAATCGAAGCCAGGCGAGCGGAGTGGATGAATGGATCCGCCGAATGGATGGTAGCCGTACGCGATTATGGATTCATTGACGGGGAACGCGAATGCGAATGCGAGAATCATGAATGGAGGAGGCCTTCCACATACTGGATACGTGTGTTCTTTTATGGCGAAACGACCTATAAACAGAGGTTGGAATAGTATATAAATTAGGGGATTTATAGAAGAAATCTATAGTAAGAAAAAGAGTTTAAGAAGCGACTATTTATTGATCAAAGTATGGGAAATGCATTCATAGTCAAATCAGAGTTTCTTTCAGATTTTTTGAGTATCACAGATATTGCTGGGGATATTAAATTATTTAAATGGAGAGTATAACATAGAATTTGGGGCTCACAAATATTATTTCTAGCTTATTAGAATGTTTTTGTGTTTCTTTGTAAAGTGTAAAATTGTGTAGCATACTTATGGACGCCATTTTAAATTATTTCATATCTCCCTCTATATTTAGCATTATATTATTTAAATGGAGAGAATAATATAAAATGTCGGGCTTACAAATATTATTTCTTGCTAATTTGTATGGTTTTGTGGTTCTTTGTAAGGTGTACAATTTTGTAGCATACTTATGGACACCATATTAAATTATTTCATATCTCCCTATATATTTAGCTTTATATTTTAGGTGTTTCTTGTATACCCGGAAGAATTATTAATACTACAAAAAGTCTAGCTTATTTTGATGTTTTTGTAAGATGTAAAATTTTGTAGCATACTTATGGAGACCATTTTAAAAAATTTCATATCTCCCTATTATTTTAGGTGTTTCTTGTACTCCCAGCAGAATTATTAATACTACAAACAGTACTCTTTGTTTATTAAATTAAATAATTTTATACTTTAAATACAATAAATAATAAAAATAAATTATTCTTATTTAGGGTTAGGCAGAATTATATATGTAGTACATATGAAACATATATTTAATATAATATAATAATATAATAATTTTATTCAATAAATAGATAATTTAAATCAACAAAATAAATCTTTCTAATTTAGGGTCAAGAAGAACTTTATATAAAACATAAATTTAAGTAAAAATTCGATTTATAAGCAAATATTGATGGATAAAAGGTTGTTTCCGATTATTACCTTTCCAGCTTCCTCTCTTTCCTGGGCAAGCTTCCTTCTCGCAGGATATTTATGGGAATTCCATCAGGCGTCACTAATACAAATCGCTGGACATCTGCGAGTCCGTTTTCCCCCTCGGAGCCCTCGGAAAAAATGCTGCAGTCGGGGCCTCTCACTTTTTATAGCTTCCGCTCTTTGGCTAACAAAAAATTGCATTTGAAAAAATCAGTTTGGGCACGCATGTGTCCTGTGTGTCCTGCGTCCTGTTACCTTCTCGGTGCCCGGTCCTCCTCCCCCACTCCCTTCCTTCTTTTTTTTTTTGATTCGGCGTTTCCGTTTTTTGTGTTTTGTTTTTTGCACGACGCTCTTTCGCTCAGCTGCCTTGACTTCTGCGTCTCCTCCGCCTCCCACTGGTCTCTGTGGGCGAAAAGGATCATTAAATAATTTAAAAACTAAATATAGAATATTAAATTTTTTATTAACTAAAATCAGGGCCATGTTCTGTTAATGAGTTACGTAAAATGTTTTTATGGCTGTTAACTGTAAGTACTTCTCTTTTCGCCTACTTATGCGCCGCCATAATACTTTTTTCCTTTGAGCTGCTTTCCCATTCACTCGAGTTACAGTTTTCGCTGTTTTTGTGTTTGCATTCTTTTGTTGTTAAATAACAGAAAATCTATTCATGGCAGCGAAATTGATGCGGAAAAATTACACAAGTTGTGTAAGAATTTTAAAAGCTCTCATTTTTCTGTGTAAGCTCACTGTAATCAGGGGTTACATTTGGAACAATTAATACAAATTGATAATTTTGGCATGTCCTCTTTGCAGAAGTTGCACTGTAACCGCTTGGCTACTGTTATTGGCGGCTACTGTTATTGGCGGCTGCTGCTTCGGCTCCTGCTCTTTGACGCTGCTTCTCCTCATCCTCATCATTGTTGTTGTTGCCTTTTTTACGAGCAGGGAGCGCGCGACGAGAGCGGCAACAAAAACAACTATAATTGCCGCGGAGGACGACAACGACGACAGTTAGTCTGGGCAGAGCGGCCATCATTTCGGATTAGTGTGCGTGCGTGTGTATAGGTGCGCGTGTGTGTCTGACCTTTTGCATCTGCCAGAGGTCGCAAAGGGAAAAAAAAGGGGACAAGCGGTGCGGTGCGGTGGGGGCGGGGGGAAGTCGTCGGGGCTCGTTATGGAGTCACGCTCTTCCTCTTCAACCCCGACTTCCATATAAATTAAGATCCCTAAATGCTGACAAAGGCCACTAATTCAATGGCAATAAAACGGATATTAAACACACATCGAACTCCGGCTACCGACGAAAGTCTGACCGAAAAGGGAGGCGAGAAAAGAGAGTAGGGCGAGAGGAGGTGGATGGGGGAGTGATCATACTCCTTGGCTGCCGCTCTCTCTCTCTGTCCCCACCTTTAGCACTCTCTCACTTTCCTTTGCTCTCTCTCCCTGCAATTACACTCAACAAAATTCGGTACCTCATGTTGAAAAATTAAATGTTAAGTCTTGTTAATATTTTAATATGTTGTGATCTCTGATTTAAATTTTATAATGTGCTTTATTTAATTTAATATATTTAAATATATCTGATATATTTATATAATTTCTCTCAGTGCACCTTATTCTTTTGCTGCGCATCGTTTGCATTAATGAATTAAAAATTGGGGAATACGAGGGGAAAAATTGTTGGCTATGGAAAAATGCGTTCAACGGCCACTGCTTCTTTTTCTTCTTCTTCTTGATCCAACTGTTTTTCTTCTATTTTTTATTGAAAACTTTTTATGAACGAAACGGAAAAATGTGGACAGAAGTCAGTGGGGGTGATACCCTATAAAATGATATAAGCAAGGGTGTTATTAGATCCTTTAAAGGTATAAGGGGTAATGGTTTAAAAGTTTAAAAGAAAGATACCAAAGCTTTCGTTCTTTTACCGCTATTGTTGCACTAGAATTCCCAACTGAGCAAACGGTTACCGTCAAAATACTTTGAGGGACTTTTCTTCGACATACTGTAGAGTCTTAAAATTTTAAAAATTAAAATTGCAAAAGCAAAAAATCTCTTTAACAAAATCCCAGTAAAAATGATCACTAATAAATATTATTTTTTTATTGACTACACACACATACTGGTATCTTTCCAAGTAACCAAAATCCCAGGGCACCTTTTGGTTCGAAATCAGCTTTCATTTCCTGCTCCCGATCACTTTTTACGACCCGCCGCTTCGAACTGATCACTAATTCATTTTTCTAATTTTCCAAATGCCCAAGACGAAGAAAATATAAAAAAAAAAGGTGGGCCGCGCAGTAGTCGGGGAAAATCGGGGAGGGGCTGCGGCTGCCACTGCGGCTGCTGTGTGTTGATCATTTTCCGAGGGTCCGAGAGTGGCGATCGATTCATTATGCCCCGTAATTTATGTGCCGCTGTCAACTGTGAACAATTGCGCGGCTGCAACTGGTCTTCGATCGCCCCTCGCTTTTCCCCTACTTGTGTCAAAGGTCACTCACATCGAATCAGGTGCATCTGAATCCAGGCCGGGCCCCATAAATTAGCCATTACCAACCAATTATCAAGGCAGCGACGGGGACAAAGGAAAACCCAGGGAGGAAACCCCATAGGGAAAACAGGAAGTTCTCGTCTCTAAATGTCACCGCTCTTTGTCCCCGGCCTCGTTTGTCCATTAAAGAATCCCATTCCCAACCCGAATCCGAGTCCGGTAGCCGCTTCCAAATTCTGCACAGCAAAAAATATATATTACAGGTGGTTTTTCGTCTGAAAATAAATAAATAAATTTATAGATTAATAAAGTTAAATATTTTGTAAAATAATATTAATTTCACTTACCTTTCTCTGGAAATATCCTTCTAAAATCAAAAGATTAATTGTTTTTAACATAATTAATTTGTTTATTATTGTTTTTAATCCCTATTTGCCTCAGTGTGGCTACTGTGCGGTCGGTGGCTGGGAAATGGGTTCGATTCTTTGTGCAAAATGCGGCCAAAACACTCGATGACAGGACGAGGGCGACTCCTTGCGGAAGTTGACCGGATATTGGACAATCTTTGATGCGATGAGATGGAGGGCAGGGCACCGAGGTGAGCACTTACAGGTGGGTGGTCCGCGCATCGAGCACCGAATGATCTAAGGGAATAATACATAGGTGAGAATTCTACACAGAATAAAGGAAATTAAGAGGAATTTAGTGCCAAAAAAGAATATAAATTAAAGCTAACTTAATACAAAAACAGCCCAAAAATTAAACCTCGATAAGTTTAGAACAACTCAAGTTCAAAATTAAGACAATAACCAAAGATTAAGCAAATATATATTCTTAAATATATATTTATATTTAAATAAAGTAAGGTTTCCTTGCTTTAATATTTTCCATAAATAATTTTATCTACATACATTCTTTTATCAAAAACTGACCACTTAGTGCCTTATCAAATTCCGTTTGTATATTTAATCTTAACTCAAACAGCCTTTAATTGATGGATTTTCCACATTTTCCCAGGCTTTGAAACCATAACCTTTGCCTTGTTCTATGCCATTACACCCCGTGACCCCGACTCCCTCCCTGGTTAACATTAAACAAATCATTAAACCGAATAACTCCCCCTCCTCCTCCTCCGGGAAATCAATCAAGTTGGACAGAAGTAAAACAGATGCTGCTCCAGAGTGGGGAGTCCGGGAGTCGGGTGATTCTCCCCCACCGTTTTGGCCAAGTGACTACCGATTTCTGGCCAACTTGAGGCCGACCACCCTGGGCGCGGCCAAAGAAAAAGCCCAGCGGACAGAGCGGGGGGGAAGTTATCGTTATCCGAGAAGGAGTTGGAGAAGTTGGAGAAGCTGCAACCGGTCGCCGGTCCCGGCCTGTCTGCAGTTGGAACTTTTAGTCGCGACCCGAACTTTGGGGATTTTCTCCAGCTTTAGCCAACTCAGCCAGCCGCTCGTGTGGCGGCAAGTGTCTCGCGCTGCCCTTACACTGGGGGAAAAGGGATAGTTTTTAATAAAATAATATATTACTGTGGGCTGCTCCCAAAAAAAATAACAAGAGTTTAACCTTTCTACGCGTTGTCTTAAAAGTATACTCAAGCAATTTAACGAGTTTAGTACAGATTTTATACTTCAAAATATCAAATGTATACTACAAAGTATAATTTTTATACTCCAAAGTTTCAATTGTGTATTTTTGAGTATTATTTTTATACGAACCTACATTGAAAATTCAATAACATTTCGCGTTAGCTGGAATTTAGTGCTTTTCTGTTTGTCGCGTTAGTGATTATTATGAAATAATGGTGCAGATGAGTATAAGATGTATACTTTCGTAGTATCAAATTAATAAGCATCTTATTAAGAAATTTTTCATACTCAAGAGTATAGAATTTATGTAACAATCGTATAGGTTCTATGATGATTTTTTTTTTGGGTGTATAGGTAATATATAAGAGTTTTCTGGGAACCGTAATAATGGTTAGATGGTTTTGAAATTTGGTATGTGGGTCTGTGCATACTTAATGTTAATTTGAGGAAGTTATTTCACTTACAAATAATATATAAATTTTTCACTTAAATATTAAGTCTCTAGAACAATTCCGTACCGTGTATTTCCCCCAGTCTCTTTCATGTGGATGACATGCTGTGCCGCTTATTAATGATACACAATTTTTGTATCATTTACGGGTCACAATAATGTGGCCTGCTTTTCGATCCCAGCTTCCAGCTACCAGCTCCCAACTCCCAAGTCACCAGTGGCCAGTTCTCAGTTCTCTGTTTTCAAATCTCCATTCTCCGTTCCCATTCCCATTCCCCCCCGCGAGAGATTTTTTCGGGGCCTGTGCACTTCACAGAAGCGCATTCTTTAAGCTCCCTGCCCGGTCCCGGGTTGGCCATAATTTATTATGCGGGAAATCTTATTCACGTGACTTATTTGCTTCTGAATGCCGCCACAAGAATCGAAATCAGCAGTGCCATACGAGATCCCAATATGAATCCCGCCGAATTCGAGCCAGAAATCGCGGACAACTTGACCAGTTGACCACCGATATGGTGATGAGTCACCTCTGGAGCGGAGCGGAGCGGGAGAGATAGATAATGGCGGCCGCCTTGATGTGGGTCCCTCGATTCCAATAACAATTTCGATCCCAACACACCCAGCGAAACGATCTCGCGAATCCCATTGGAGGACACAGACAGAGTCAGAGTCCAGCTGGTAAAAAAAAACATAAGAAAAATAAAAAATAAAGACTTAAAACACGAATAGAACCTTGTGACGACAGTGGGCCGGGATCACTAAATTGGATAGTTAATGCATGAGAGATTCGGGTATTTATAGGACCGACTGGGAGGTATTCGAGGAGTGTGAGGGGAAATTTATCATACAAATGGGAAATATTTGAAAAAATATAACATTTATAATTGTTTTTCAGGTAGTTTTTACTTGATTTTAAAGAAAGCTTGAGAAAAATAATAATATATACATTTTATTGGAACATTATAATATTATAGGTCGTTTATATAAAATTATAGCTTTGCTATTACCTAAAAACTGTTTTAAAACAAATTTTATAAAATATATGTATATTTTTGTTTGTCTAAATACATAGGTTTACTTTTCATTGGAAATTTATATACATATGTATGAGAGATTCGGGTATTTATAGGACCGACTGGGAGGTATTCGAGGAGTGTTAGGGGAAATGTATCATACAAATGGGAAATATTAGAAAATATAACATTTATAATTGTGTTTTTAGGTAGATTTAACTTAGTTTTAAAGAAAGCTTGGGGAAAATAGTACTATACTTTTTATTGGAACATTACAATATTCAAACAATTTAAAAAGCCGGAAGATAAGGTATTTAGTTATTAGAATATTTTTTGTAGGTAGTTTGTACAAAATTATAGGTTCTATATTACCTAAAAACTCTATTAAACAAAAAAATAAGAAAATATAGCATTTTTGAGTTCAAATAGGTTTACTTCCCATTGGTAATATAAGTACATACACATATTATAAATTTGTACCTATTTATTACCTCTAAAATTCCCATTTGAGGGTACCAAACAATTCGTTACCTTTTCACACCCCTCCTCCTTCGCCACCCTCTCTCATTTCGTAATATCTTTTTTTTTCTCTCGCTTTACCTTCACGCTTTGCTTTAATTTATTTTCATTTGGGGCCGCGTGCGATTTTTATGCTCATTTTTGTCGAAGACATTTAATGATCGCATATATAATTTGAGAGAATGCGTATATGCAGGGCCCCCCGCGACCTGCCCCGACCTTACCCTGGCCTTATTGAAATGGAACGGCGGATCCGTGGACCTGTGATGGAGCTGCCTGTTGTCCCTGTCGCTCCCTGTCGCTCCCTTTTCGCTGCAGTTGGTCATAATTTTATGGGAGCTGCTGCTTCGGCAAATACACTCGCTAAATTTATGCACATTCCAGATGACCCCCCGCTACCCATTCCCATTTCCATGCCCATTCCCCATTCCACCCATTCTCATTGCCATTTTCATACCGAAATTTGCATACCAAAAGCAGGGGATTGGATCCTTTTTTCTGTTAAGATGGCAGATACCCTTTTTGGGTATTATTCATTAAATATAATAATAAATTTAATAAGGTAATTTAAAAGGACTTTAAATATATTAAATTGAATTGTATAAACACTTAACTTGCTAATGTTAGAATTAATCAAAAAATACATGACGAATGTGACCTTAAAATGTGACCTTAAAAAAATAAAAATCTTATATCCATAATTTTCACCGATTTCCTTTATCAATAACCATTATCTCTAATATAAAATATAGCTCCTTAAAGCATTATTTTTTTAAATTCAAATATAAATAAGCAAGGCTTTTCACAACTTTTATTAAATTTCGATTTTACCCGGGCTTTTATAGGGTATTCCCTCTTTTTGTTGGCAGAAGAACAAGGTGCAAGGACGGAGCGGAATCGGGATCGGGCTCGGGATCGGTTTGGATGGGATCGGATCCCCCGGCACTAAAAAGGAGCCGCTCGCTCAGTTGGAGCTCTTAACAAATTTGTTCGGGGCAACACGCCCAAAAAATGGCAACAACAACAACAAAAAGCTCAATCGCCAGGGAGATCCAATATGCTCGCACACCTCCTCCTCCTCCCTTCCTCCCACCTCCTCCTCCTCTCCACCCCCGTAGCCGTCACCATTTCTAATTACGAACTCGTGTGCTGAGCTGCGTTTCGGTTTTCTCTTAAATATATGTACAGACATATGTCTGTATATATAGGTATATTTGAATACCCTATACCGATGGAATACAAGGGTATTATAACTTAGGGCCAAGGGAATATGTAATTTAATTAATGTATAATTAATGCATAACATTAAATATTAATATTATTATTTAAAATCGAATATTATTACATACCCTTGAGTAAAGGGTACCAAAAAGTCGAGCATGCCCGAGCTTTCTTGGATGTTTCATTTCTGATTTTTCAGTGTTGGGGCTTCGATCTATTTCGTTACGCTTCTGGTTTTTTGGTTTTTGGCTTTTCTTTTCACCTTTGCGCTGCTGCGGTGACATGTGGATAAGGAAAAGGAAGAAGAAGAAGAGGTAGCAGCCCAAGATGAAGAAGAAGAATAGGCGAGACCAATGCGCAGCAGAAGAAGCAGCAGCGACATCTGAAAGGCCGCAACAACAACAACAGCAAACAAGGGAAAACAACACAAGAAGAAGAAACAAATAAGTACATATGTTTGTATGTATATATAGTTATGTATATATATATAGTGTAACAGCAATGACAACGCCTTGGATAAGCTGGGTCAAATTAGGAATAAAAAGAAAAGAAAAAGGGGGAGGGAGAATTAAAGATTGGAAGGTTTTTTTCGGTAGCCAAGTCACTTGTAGGTGCGGCACACCTCGGCTGACCCCCAATCGTACGTAATACAGTGGGCAAAACAGAACAGTCAGAAGAAAGAGATCAGCGAGAGATCGGAGATCGAAAGGCGAGTCGATTTAGCCATGTGTGGAGATTAAGGTTATGATCTCTAACTCATAAAGTATTTTTCCACGATTTTCAATCATGATCTTTAAGAAATATATGATCTTTTTTTTTCACGAATTTTTAACTTTTTGTATTATTTTTGTAGTAAAAAATATAGTTAATTATATAATAAAACCAAACTGAAAGCTCAGATAACTCCCTTTACCTTCAATCCAAGTTACAACAGCACCTTTTTTACCAATAACTTCCCTTTTAGCGGCTTCTTTTCAAAGTAAGAACTAGCAGCACGCTCCACAAATTAAGGAATTATTCATGGATAATCTGTGGTATTTATCAGATTCTGATTCAAATCTCACTTAGCCAGTGGGGAAACCCTTCTTGAAGACTGGCAAAAAATCCACACTCAACGGAGAATGTGCCAAAAGTCAGGTCAGATCTCAGGGCAATCTTGAGGCTGATCTTTGACCTTCACCGACACTCCCCGAAAACAATTTGCAATCCGGGATTCGGATGCGGATTCAGTTTCAGTGTCAGTCCAAGTCAGCCAGGAGATACCCATTTAATTGGCCAGGGGCGTTGGCCGGGCTAATTGGGCGAAGATCGGGGCCCCGAGATATGTAGAGGGCCTCAGAAATTCGATCTACGGTGATTTTTCCCCCGAAAATCATGAAAACAATTTGAGTGCGTTGTGCATATTATCCGATGGGTTTTTCCGGTAAATGGAAAATGGAAAATGGAAGTGCAGGCGGGGATCAGCGACAACAATTCATCTCAATATGCCAAAGTCGCTTTCAACGGCTCCCATTGTTTGGACATCGGGAAGAAAAGGGTCTAGGCCTAGGCCACGGTGAAGACCCAATTTTCAGCTCGAGGAGTTGCTGGCGAGGCTTAGGCCGGGAGAATTGAGAATGGAGAAAGAGATAGAGAACACAGAACACACACCGAATGGAGAAAGGCCAATGGGAACGAGATCAGAAGAACAAGAGCTGAGGAAAATGAAAATGAACAATAGGGGAAGGATTATCCCGGCAATGATCATCGGGCCGGAGAATGAAGACATCATATCTTCCCAAAACAGTAGGCCAATTCTCACACCGAACTCAAGGAGCCGGAGGAGACGAGAGACAGGGGTTCTTACTTAGGGGCACGGAGAAAAAATAAAGAGTAAAATAATTTGGGGTAAAAATAATAATATTAAAAAAAAAAAAAAAAACTACAGAGCTCATTATATGGTTTTCGATCATTTTATATTCCCAAATATTCATATTGATATTAATTGATTATTTTTGAAGTAAAATCTGATACAACATAATAAAAATATCATTAAGTAAAATATTAGGTTTAAAATTCGCAACTTAGCAAAAATTTTAGAGATTTTCTGTATATCTGGATAAAAAAAAACACAAAGTTTCAAAGTAAAATTTCAGAGTAAAGTACATCAAATTGTAATAAAATAAAATAAAATGTTAGTTTTTAAGAATATAATAATAACCACTCTATAAACAATAATTTGTGACTTGTGCCATAAATATAAGCTATAGCTTGTAACACAAGGAAAACTGAAACAAATAAATATAATAATATTTTTTTGGCTGTATTTTTTCTTTTCTTTCTTTCAGTGTATTGCGATTGATCTAGTTTTTTGGGCATCCGTTGGAACAACTTGTGGCGGAAAATTGAAAGGTTAAAACCAAACATAAGTTGGACAGGTAACGTCGGTCGCCGCTGATGAAAGAAAGTAAAAATCAATTTCAAGTCGAGCAAAACAATTACTTTCTCATGTAGCGCTGCTCCAACAAGGCACTGAGAAAAAGCGGGAAATGTGTATAATTTAATTTAATTTATTCTGACAATATTTAGGGATTTATTTAATTTGTATTTTAATAACTAAAATTACCTAACAAAGTATCTTATCAATGGTTCTGGTTTATAAATTAAAGAATCGAATATATAGTTACCATTTTCTTTATTTTCCCCATTTAGATCCGTAGTAAGTAGTGTTTATCGCTCAGTGCACTTGTGTGTAGGCCGGCTAGTAACGAAATTCGGTGCGGCTGTCTTCAATCCTCAATCTGCACACACAAATAGTGTCAATCAACGATGGTTGCACAACTCAAAACGGCTCGAACCCGTTGCACTCACGGTTCTCAACATTCCTGGAACCCTAAAAGATATTCTATTATGTACATACATACATTATATGTAGATATATACATGTATCTTTATCCCCAAAAGAAAATATTATTTGAGTTTGGGAAACTCTCCGCGCAGTGACAACATTTCGATTTGATTTGATTTGCTTTAACTTGAGACGGGGGACTTAACTGAATTTCGCTCCATAAGGCAATCTGTCCACTGGCCATTGTTCGTTGTTATTATACCTTCCTTGTTATATGCCAATTGTATATGTATTTTGTTGTTGTTGGTGTTTTGTCAGCATCGGTTTTTAAGCCAGAAAACGAGAAGAAGAAAAATAATGGTTGATTGACACAACTCGCTCTCATTGTTGCCCTCAAGAGTTGCCACAAAGACCGTGGATTTTCCCGTGAAAAAAGGCGCGGATGGGGGGAAACTGGGCCTTGGGGAGTGGTTGATGGTGGTGGTCACACCTGCCACCTGCCACCGAACTTTTTGTGGTCGTCGTGGGTTAAAGACACTGGTGGAAGTGTCGTCACCGGGGCTAGAAAAGTTTTCATGTTCAATAAATTGAATATGGTTGGAAAACAGAGCTCTTACTTTGCTTACATGTTTTTAAATTGGGATTGTATTTATAGAACATATTTTTAGTGGCTTTATTTATTAACATTTAATAGATTTTCTTATTTAATTATTGATTTTTTGAGAACTAAAGCATTTTAGTATATTGAAATGCATTTACTTATATTTTATTTATTATTTCGATATTTCCTTGAAATGCATTTATTTATATTTTATTACGGTATTTCCCTTGACAAGATGGGTTTAATTATTTTGTTAAATTCTAGATCATTAATTATTTTGAATTTAAGCCTTAGGTTCAGTTAATTTATTAAGCCAAATCAATTTAAGCATTTTGTATTTTAACCAGTACTTTTCTTTTATACAAAAAATGAATACAAATATTCAGTTTTCCTCATTTTTATTGACAAAGTTACTACTTAAACATAATTTTATAAATATTTTCGTGAAAAATAACTATTTATTTTTTATTTTTACTGATTTGCAAATTAAAGTTCGAGCTTTAATGCTGAATTTCATGTATTTTAGCGCTCTTAATTAGTGCCTTAAATATTTAAAAAGAATATTTAAGCCTTTGCTGCAATACCAGCTATTATATACGATGTAATAAAGCACAAACAAAACCCCCTTCTTCCCTTTTTCTCACTCAAAAACATAAAATAAAAACGCGTTCGTTAAACTTTGATGAAAATTGCGCATACGCCGCGTGGGCCGTCAGTGGCTGCCTCCATCCCTCTCGCTTGCACCTCTGTCGATGAGTGCGGCCAAAAACGTTCAACTGTAAATAACGGCGGGGAAATTTTCAATTCGAATTTTCAATTTCCAACAATAACACAAGAGAGTCTCGGTCCAACCCGAGCGAACGAAATCTGTAGCTGCGTATCTACATATCTTTGTATCTGTTATATTCTGATTTTTTGTCTGCCTCTTTCATTTTGTTGTCTTTTTTTTTTTGGGTTTTTTTTGTTTGTGGCGGTATTGTGTAGGCATTTCCGGTATGCGGCTATGAAGGAAATTTTTATGACGTCAACGAGCTCACAAAAGCTATCCCCCATCATCAAAAAATCGAAAAAAGGAATGAAAATAGTAATAATAATAAAAAAAAGTATCCCAGTTGAAACTTTAAAGTTTTCTTCTTTTCCCTTTTTTTTCTCGTCCGAATGAAAACCAATAAAAAAAGTTTTTTAACTGAGAAATATGGAATAAAATAATAAAAAAAAAAAAGAGAAACAAATCTCAAACAATGTTGTGGTCCTCTTCGGGTTTTGTAAACCTTCTCAGGTGCTACAGTGGTTCGGAAATGGGTGGTTTTTTAGAGATAAATTTATTTAAACATTTTATAAAGACTTCTGGAGGTTTTTTAATATTTCTTAATTAAAATATTTATATAATTTACATGTTTAGGCCATTAAAAAATACTCAAAACTAATACAGAATACTAAATAATGGAACTAATTATTTAGTATTATTTAGTATTCTGTATTAGTTTTGAGTATTTTTTAATGGCCTAAACATGTAAATTATATCTATAAAAATATTTAATTTAAAGACTTGCAGGCAAAGAAAATATTAATATATTTGTATCATAGTGTACGTTATTTTAAATCTTTATTTATTGTTTTTCTTTGAAGAAATTTTTCAAATAGGTAAAAATTGAAGTTGTATTATGTTTTAAACTTCATAAATAAATAATATTTATTGGAAAACTTTAAATTACGACAATATGAAAGTGTTTATTACTTAAATATAGTTTTCCCAGCATTTATCCAAGTCCAAGGTACCACTGTTTATGTTTTTTTGTTTTTATTGTTGTTGGTGTCTGATTTGAAGTTATATTTCGTTTTGTATTTTCGGTATTTTGGCAATGAGCCTACAAATTGGCTTGCTTGTCTTGGGCCACATATGCATAATTAATTTTGTTTTATTTTTCTTTGACAATCCCCTTCGCAGCTTCTTCATCATTTATTATTATTTTTTTTCTTTATTTTTCTATGCAAGCTTCCGAGCACCGGCAACAGCAACAGCAACAACAACAAAAAATTAATAATAACACAAAAGAAGAACACAATCCCTGCGACTCACAGCCTGTCTCTGTCTTTCTTTTCTTCTCCGAACCTTTTTCGCTTGGCTTTTTTGTTTAATAATGAGACGACATTTCGAACGCATAAAATCGTCATAATAATTTTTGATATATGAAGCAGCACAGGGCGATACCAGAGCGCTAATATCAAACGAATTCTTTTCGAGATAAAGAAACAGCAGCAGCAGCAGCCGAAGAAACCGAAGAGACCGAAGAACCCAAAGAGGAGGGTCTCCAGAGAGTAGTGATGCCCAATTATTGATCAGTATGGGTCTTATTTCTGTTTTTAAGTTTATTTATTTTAAGCAGAAGCTTGCCAGGTAGTGAAAGTTAAAGATTATCGATGAGCATCACCAGAAGAATCGATCTAGCCAGGCTAGTGTGCCCGTACACCAAAGAGTTGAGTGAAATAAAATAGGGAAGGGTTTTTTTCTGCCCCAAATAATTTTCTTTACTTTGTTTTTTCTTTTTATAATATTTGTCTGTCAGTTACAGTTAAAAAAAATAGTTTTTTTTGCCCCAAATAATTTACTTTACTTTGTTTTTCCTTTTTATAATATTTTTCTGTCGGTTACAGTAAAAATAAATCAACTTTTATATTTTAAATAACTTAAATATACATTTTCTGACTAAGTATTTATTTTAAGGCTTGGAATAATTATTAAATATTATTTTATATAACTAAATCCTTTTTTTTTACTCACATATTACCCAAAGTTCATTTATTCGCTTCCGACAAGCTCCCCTGTCACTCACAAAGGTAAGCTTATTAATTCCTAGCCAAAAGAGTAGCCAAATTTGGCTTGAAACCAGCCAACTAAACAGCACCTTCTTCCAGTTGGAAACTTGATTTTGTTTTTGTGGAGCGACAGTAGCTCAGTTGAAAATGGAAGGAGGGGTAGAAGAGAGGCCGTTTGGGGAGGGGCACGCCGATGCTGATGCTGACGCTGACGCTGACCAATTCTTATAAGAAAAGCCTTAAAAGACGCAGAAGGCAAGGGACAGACATACATAAATAAATAAAACAGCCACAGAGAGTCAGAAAAATCGACAATAACAACAAGCACGGCATGTTGGGGCAGGGGGAGGTGGGAGGAGGGTTGGGCTCCAAGGGGAAAAACGAAGGAAAAAAGAAGAAGCATTAATCGTAACAATGTTATTAGTCGTACAACAGGGGATTAGGCTACCGATTCGTGCATCCAAGGAGATGGGCACCCAGAGAGAACTTTGTCTCCACCGCTGCTCCCCTTCTCCTTTGGCTGCTGCTGCTGCTCCTCCTTCTCTGTGTGTGCTCGCGCCCTCTAGCGGCCTCTCTTTCGCGCTCGGTGCTGTGCTTTATTGTGAACGAATGTGGTTGTTGCTGTTGGTTTTTGGGGCGGGTAACCTGCAGCTGCCATTCTCCTGCTGATTCTTCTTCTTAGTTCTTCGCCTTCTTCCTCCACCTCCTCCTCCTTCTCCTGCTCCTACTCCTTCGCTGGCTTCTGATTTTCAACTGCTGCCGCTGCTGCTTCTTCTTGCTTTTTTATGCGTTCTCTTTGCTGGATACCCTGTAATAATAGACCGAAAAAAGGGGGGATACTACAGATCCTCAGAGCCCCTTGCGTTTTATTTTGGTGACTGTTCGTTGGGAGGGAAGCTTACAAAAACAGAGCAATATAAATAAAACAAACCAATTCGAAATAATTTTTAAAAACAAAAAGCAAAATAATATTTCAATGTCAACTTTAATCATAGCTTTAAAAATAGCAAAAAAAAAACTGAACATGAATAATTTTTTTGTTAAAAAATATTAAAAAGCTTCCAAAAATCATAAATAAAATTGTATTTATAGAATTTGTCTTACTTTTTTTGTGTTATTAAGTTGTTCTCATCTTCCTTTCTTCTCTTTTTGATTAAGGGTATCTCCCGGTCGCATCACTTGCGAATTATAATGCGTCCTTACTGGCTTTTCTCCTCTGAGCACCCTCCCCCCTCCCATTTTGGGGGCGAGTTTTATGGACAATCTTATGACGGTGATTAAATCATGTTGCACAGGGAATGATGCGGCTGGCTTGTGGGAGTGGCCATCCAGGGGGTGCCATGGTGGCGGTGGTGGTGGGGTGGCACTCGGTATCGGTCTCGGTCTCTGTTTGTTATTCCACCAACGCCAGATGGGTCATGATTGTCATTGTGCGATAATTGCAAGTCACGGTGCCCAGAGAGTACCCTATAAAAAACCATAAATTATTGAGTGGAACACTTTATTGTTGCTAATTTCATTTAAGGCTTCTTTTGCCTCGTTTTCAAGGGTCATAAATGATGGCAATAGTTTGGTAAAAAATTATAGGAAAGGATAAGAGATTTAAGGTTAGATTGTTGGTTAATATTTATAATTAACTAATAAATAATCTAAATACATATATATAAATGTATGATACATTTAATTTCATTTTAGTTTATCCTGTATGTAATCTCATTTGAATTTAACTTTATACCACAGTCTCGGTGCTCATCGTCACTACGTGGACTACCATCCACAGTGATTTTATGTTTTGGTTTATAGGTTATTGAGATACCCTCCTATAATAGTAAAAATTCCCTGGAATTTTCGGCATACCATTCTCTCACTCACTCCCACTTGATTTTATTGCCCTGCCGCGTAAAGTTGAAGTGTTTCGTTTGTTGTTCGCCTAATTGCATTAATTAAATGCAGCAGAAAATCAGCTAAACACCAAGGAGAAGCCGTAAAGAGCCTTCAAAATTAAGACGCCTTTACAGAGTTTCTTCGGCAAAGTTCTTAACATTTTTTTATGGTGCTCAGTTTCTACATTGTTGCGCTTGATGGCCAAACAACTTTCACTGCGTTGAAGAGCAAAAAAAAAAGAGAATTAAACTGCACAGTGGTCCCTGGCCAGTAAAATCTAGACTCTAATCCTTTTGCCTTTCAGTAATAAAAATACCTACTACTAATATTAGTATGGTAAATATTTTAACCCTGCAAAGAACATACCTCCCCGAAAACTCGAACAAAAACACCACCCAAGTGGAGGGAAAACCAGCCCCTAGGGGCCTAGAGGCCTAGGGTAACATGGCATGGAAATTGAGGCTGGGTAACCACACTGATCGATGGCCATAGATTGCAGGGATGTGGAAAAGGACAATGAAGAGGAGACCTCAAAGTGATGGCCAAATAATTGCACATAGACCTCCGACCTCCTACCGATCTCAGCACTGATCGTAGCCCAAGGCGAAGTTGCTCCTTTTTTTTGCATTTACTCAGATCTGTTTTTCTTAACACAGAGGGAAAATCTTGGGCTTTAGTTAGATATAGAAATTGTTGAAGATAATATTAATGCATCATTATCTTAATAATTAATAACTAGTTAGGATCAAGATATATAAGAAATGATTTAATTTTATTTATAAACAAAAAAACAAAAGAAAAATTGAATAATTAATAATTATCATATATTTTTTAAAATATCTTTATAAAATATTGTTACTGATTTGCGCCTTCACTTACTCAACTTTCTCTCAGTGTACGCGTGTGCAAGCAAGCGCAATTAACGCCAGTTTGTGGAGTTCAGATGCGAAAAGGTGTTAAGTGGAGAGGGGGAGAAAGAGGGAAAGAGGGGGAGAAAGAGGGAAAGAGGGAGAGAAAGAGAGAAAGAGGGAGTGAAAGGGGGAAAGAGGGAGACACAGAGAGAGAGACAAAGAGATATAGAGAAGGCAGAGGGCGGGGGTTTGACCGAGTTTTTAATTGAATGCATCTAAGCGGAAAAGGTGGAAAAGGTGAAAATACCTGGCCTTCCCCCTCTCCCCCCAAAAGACAAAAAAATAGCACAAAGTAAAACAAAAACAAAAACAAAAAAAAACCCCGAAAAAAATGCAATCATAAAATTTGTCCAGCTGAAACAGGCTTTAGGTGTTTATATTTAAATAAGATAATAAGAACTCAAGACTAATTAAAAACAAATTACCTTAACAACTAAATAATTTTCAACTAATATTGCAATTTTTAAGATATTAATATATTATTACTAGCAACGAATTGGTAAGATCCTTTATCCTTTATTAAAAAACCCATTTCCCATACTGTCCGTGTGAAGGCAGAGGCTGGGCTGAGAAATTTGCTTTATATTTAAAAATACTCTCTTTATTTTAATTAACAGTTTTTAGTAATTAATAATGCCTTATTTTCTGTATTTTTGCAAAGTTTTAGCTTGCCAAGTTAAAGCTTTAAAGGGGAAACCCTAGGTAAGCCCCAAACCAGCCTTTAAACGACCATAAGCACTCCCCTACCACTGCTCCAACCTTCCAGCCTTCCCACTTTCCCACTTTCCAACTTCCCAACCTTCTAGCCTTCTTCCACAAGACACTAGGGAGGGAGGGGTTCTGCCTGCCCCAAAACCCCCTTCATCACTCATCATTGACTATAGCTAAAGCTTGTACCCTGTTTGCTTCGCTTGCCAATTTCCATTTTTCCGGTTTTAAGCTCACACCAACGCACACACCGCTTTTCACATACCCCCCGCCCCTCATTTTCCATGCCCTTCTCCATGCATTTTTCATCGCTCCCGTGTGTGTTAACAAAAGTTCTTTAAGTAACTTTAACCAACTGTTAATGGTTCTCTTGCTCCCGAGACGCGAGTCCTTCATCCTTTTTGCCTGGCTCCTCCTCGCTTTCATATGCTGAGTGGTTTGGAAAAACCACGGAAAACGAGCAAAAAAAATGTGAATTTTCCTAATTGCATAACTAAACTAAAGCCCATTAAAAGCTCAAATGTGGAAACAATTATTATTTGCTATTTTTATAAATATTAAAGACCACTTTAAATGGGAAAATATATTAGAAAAAGTCTGTAGTTTTAGATATAAATGTTAGGAATTATTTAAAAAGTAAATAAAAAGGACAAAAAGGGGGTATTACTTAAAATAATAAATGCAGGTACTAATAATAAATAAATACTGGGTAAAAAGAGATTACAAATATTGAATATAAGCTCATGTAATTAAGATAACAGCTAAAAATGATGTTAATCGATGTTAATCGCTTTAAAATCGATTATTTTTACACTAAAAATATCGAACCATGTAGTTCTTTGCCAGCTCTAAAAAAAATATCCTTATGTTAAAGAGTTTTATTTTATTTAGAAATATTTTCTTTTATTTAGAAAAACCTCAAATCTCATACACATTTTTAGAGCTAAGCAACATCGTTATAAATCGATTTAATATCGATTTTAGCATACAAAATCATTGATTCTTTTCCACCTCTATCAAAAAAACTGCATTTTCCTGAGAAAAAAACAAGGAGACATTCCCCAAGTATTTTCTTTTTAAGATTCCATAAACAAAGTGTGAAAGTACGCGCTAAAACCAGGAGCTGTGATGATCACAATGATATATGGCAATCAGTTGGCATAAAATTGCAACTGTAAACATTATGGCCTTGTTAAGAGGTGTCTTGATTAACTACCAATTGCTGGCCAAAAACATCAACCGAAATCAGCGGCAAATTTATGGATCTCCATAGCCTCGCCCCTCTTTACTCGTAAAATCCAAAATTGCGAGTTGGAAAGCATGAGAATCTTCAGCGAGGCATGCAACAATTAAGATTTTCCATATTATTTTCATTAATAAATGTTTACGAAGAGGAAAGCCAGAGGAGGCCGCAGATTGTCGCTTGTCTCTCCGGTGGCTTCTCGCTGTTTGATCGACAATCTCCACTCCATCTCCCAAATCTCTGTCCCGATCTCTCTCTCCCTCTCTATATATATACGACGGAGACGACGACGACCGTTCATCATATACCCTTCAGTCCATTTAACACGTTTCTGACACTAATCCCGCCTTGATGAAACTAATTTTTTTCTCTCGTTGCTCGTTTTTTATGATTCCCTCTGTATTTTCCAGCCTCGGGAGCCTCGGGAACCCCTCGGAGCCAGTTGATTTATTTCAGCGTGCGCTGCTGGTGATCTCCGATGCTTAGACAAAGTATATGGCTATATAAACTATATACTAAACCGGCCAGGGCACTGGGGGAAAAAGGCTTGCAAAAAAAGTCAGAGAAAGGAGGAAGATCTAAGCTCCACAGCTGAGGAGGTAGGAAAAGTGCTCAAGTTTCAGCATTTTTTTTGTAAGAAAAGCTTAAGCTTTAGATTATGTAAAATTAACATAAAAGAAACAAAAGCTTAACCTTAAAAATATATAAACTTAAAGCTTAAATATAACTACCTAAATCGTTTGTTTTCAGTTTCCAAATTGTTGTTTCATCTCAATTAATTAAATTAAAGTAAAAGCATGATTTAAGGGTTTATAAATGCATTTAGAATTAATTTTTATTTTAACTAAATTAAAAAAACCCTTAAGCATTAAATTATATTAGCTTTATATAGATTTTAAATAGCTTTACTTTATAAAAACTTAAGCCTTAAATATAACAACCTAAAGCATTTGTTTCCAGTTGTCAAATTTGAGTTTTTTCTCTTTAAATTATATTGCAATAAAAGCTTTTTAAAACGCTTTTAAAACTACCCCAAAAATATCAAAAAATCCTGTAAAAAAGCAAAAGAAAACTCTGCCTCAAGAGGTAAAAGAAATGATAAAATTAAAACTAAAAACAAAGAATATCTTAACCTTAAAAATATATACACTTATACCTTATACACTGCCTAAAACGTTTGTTTTCAGTTTCCAAATTCTAGAGTCTCCTCTTTTAATTTTAACTGCCTAAAAACCACCCCAAAAATGATCAAAAAATCCTGTAAATAAAATACATGTTTCCCGCTATTTCCCCTGCCAATTTCTCCCAGTGCACAGGCCTGACTGACAGACTGACCAACTGACAACTGACAGTCGACGTGTTTTCATTGCCGCAGCTTCTGCTCTCGGGCTCGGGCTCATCGCATCTCATATTTTTTCTCGCTCGACTGAAGTGAAGTGAACTTGACTGTGAGGCAGATAAAGACGGAGACGGAGACGGTATCGCTGGAGAATTGGAGAACTGGCGGGAGTCGGGGACGATGGCTATATCTCTGGCATGATCTTGCCACAAATTAGTTTGGTTAGCTGCCGTTGCTGCCAGCTCTCGGCTCTGCTCTAAATGTGGCACCGAGAACCGACCAGAAGTCCTCGCTCTCTCTCCTTCTTCCTTTCGATATTTATCACAGTTCTTGTTTTCCTGATTTTTTTTTTCTGTTTTATTTTTTTTTAGCCCCGTTGCGCTGTCAATCACTGGAAATGTTTGCGGACCCGAACTCAAAGTCGAACTCGAAAAGCCGAAGCGTGGTTAAAGCGACTTCAAGTCCGGTTCGGTTTCTGTTACCATTTATTGGGGGGCCTGGGGCATGCCCAGTTTATGGGAAAAATTATGACTGTAATAATTAGTAGTATTGTTTGTCTGAATATCCTTGTTTTAGGTCTGAATGTTAGGCAAAATATTAGAGAGAAATCATTTTTTGGCTTAGGAAAATATAAACAAAAAATGATTAAATGGATATTCCTTAAAAAAAGAGCTGTTGACGTTTTAAATTTATAATTTTGAAAGGTAAACATACATAAGCATACTGTCCGTGTGCAGGCAGAGGCTGGGCAGGGAAGTTTGCTATTTATTTAAAAATATAGCATTCAATATTAAGGTATATTTTTTTAGTAACTTATGGAAGTACAAATTTTTAACATTTAAAATTTTAAATATTAGTTTTATAACCCTTTTCCCTTGATTAATATTTTTTAGAGGTATCTTGGCTGTCGAAGACCTCCTCAAAGTCCATTCAGTTTCAGGTTCTTCTTCGGACATTGCAATGTCATGCTTCATTTCCTGGGTTGTCAATTTGTCTGGGCAATGGTCGGCGCGACGATCGGCAGCGAGTGGAAATCAAATGAATTATCGCTTAAATGCCAGCAAATGATCAAAATAGCAGGTGTACGGAGCGGGAAAAGCGGTTCAGACTGGACTGGAGTTCCGAGGGGTTCGAGGGGTTGCCTAGGCTATGGAAGCTTAACTTCTTACAACATCTCATCTCTGGCCTAGCAACCAAAAAAAAAAATCAGAGAATCACAAATCACAAATCAGAAATCAAAAACCCACCCTCGCCAGCCTGAAAACTTTCTCAGTTTACGGATGCCAAAAGTGGGTTTGAGATAACTTAATTGCTGCAAAGGGATGACGCTGAGTACTCCCCCTAGTGTTATTGTTGGCTCCCCCAACCGCCTCCAACTTCGGCTTCAGCTCAAGGGGTAAGAACGTAAATCCCATTATCGATAACGCGATAATCGCCTGATAATCGGCCATGTTATCATCATCATCATCATCATCGTCACGAGGCGGCAGGCAGCGGCCCTTTGTGGGTCAGGAAGGGGTTTTTCGAAGGAAATCTGTAAGCCTCATAAGCCTGTGCTGCCAGTGTGGCCATCTATCTTATGATTTTTTTTACAAATTGCACATTTTACAAAACAATTAAATATCTTATTACTTTTTCTATATATTACAAATTTTACAAATTTAATAAGTACATGTTTCACTTGAAAGAAAAATATATGACAAAGGATATTATGAAAGATGATTATTTTTATTCGGTTGCCCGCTGGCTGCCCCTGTCATAAACTCATAATTACCTCGTGTCGTCGGGCTGAAAGGGTTCCGGATTTAGTGGCTTAAGTTCACTGGCTTAGCCCGGGGATAGGTCAGGTTCTGTGGAATCTTCGGGAGCAGGTCACTTCTGTGGGTTTCAGCCTTCGAAGGTCGCACTTAATACACTTGAAGAGAGTACTGGAACGTAACTAACATGTTATGCAATTTAAACTGGAACTTTAATTAATTTCTACATCAGTCTTTGCTTAATTAATTATTAATTTATTTCCCCTTAAACTCAAACCTAAAAAGCTTCCTCATTTTTCCCTAGATAGTTATTTTAACCTTCCCCGGCAGGTCAGGTCTTCATCTCTTGGAGGCTGCGGCTTGAGATTGAGCCCTGGCCGAGATTAAATTCCGTATATTCTCTCGGTCTCGGTCTTGGGTCTCCTTGCCTAGCATTTGTATTGTTTCCACGCTCTGGGACAACAATGAAGGCGATTAAAGGCGTTTTATCCTGCTAACCGCAGTGCGCTGCTTCGGCGGTCCATCCTTTTGTCATGCGGTTAATCCTTTGGCTATGTCGCGCGCGAGAGAGGCGAGAGGGCGGACGGAAAAGTACGACGGAAAAGGACTCTGGTCACAGGCAGGTCACAGGACAGGTCGCCGGTTGCAGGTCGCAGGTCAGAGGGCGCTGGGCCACCTTCCACTGCTGCACAGGTACGTACTCAAGGCATTACCCAAAACTTGTGCAGCTTACGCGAAAGTCCTTTGCTCGAATCCCAGGACTACCGATGGTCGAGCCCAGCGCACTGAGTGTGCACTGAGAGAAAGGGAATATATAGAAATATAAATTGTAATTTTTAAGCCTAAAACGATTTAGAGATTGTTGAATATTATTATGTTTCAAATCTAAGCATCTTGGCACTATTAAAAATATGTTTAGGCGATTTTAGCTGAACATTTTGAAGAGTGAAAATTATATTACTTTAATTAAATCTGAAATGTCTATGACCAGCCTCTGCCGGCACACGGGACAGCGATTTCACTAGAAATTTTTGAAGAGAGAAAATTATATTACTTTAATTAAATCTCAAATTTCTATGCCCAGCCTCTGCCGGCACACGGGTCAGCGATTTTAGCTGAAAATTGGAAAGAGTGAAAATATATATTACTTTAAATCAAAGTCAGAACATTTCTATGCCCAGCCTCTCCCGGCACACGGGACAGTATTTTTTTGCCTTTAAACAGTGCCGAAAAATAGTACATTTAAAGCTAAATCGAGTCTTTTTTAGCATTAAATATCTATGTTTTTAGTGATAAACATTTCTAAGGCAATAAAAAAATATAAATCTATGTTTTTTTTACCTTAGTTAGTTCCCTAAATATTTTAAAAATTATTAAAGTATATATATATTATAATATAAAATAAATCTATGCTTTTTATTACCTTAGTTATTTGCTTAAATATTTTAAAATTAATTATAATATCATCTAAATCATATATAATTGACTGGCATATTTATTTTTCGCAGTGCACCCTGGGTCCTTTGCCATTTTGGTCCTGTGCGTCGTGTGCGCGGCGGCCACTTTGCGGTTGCAAGCGCTTAACCGCATCATAAAACCATCAGGCAGCATAAAGGCAAGCCATTATAATCATCGGGCCACGCACAGCGAATAAACCTCGAGGGCCTCTGGACTCGGACTCGGATTCGGATTCGGATCTTGAGCTCTGGGTCTGGGTCTTGAGTCCCGCGTCCCGAGTCCCGAGTCCCTACCCGCTGCGTCCTGCCGCCTACCTTCCAGCTGCATTGCATTGATCCTGCGGCTCGCCTTAATGAAACTGGGAAAAATGGGAACGAGGACGAGGCCAAATTCGCAGGATCTGCAAACGTTGCACTTGCCACTTTTTCTTTGCGGCTTCTGTAAGGAATTTTTATTGATTTAACCTGGCTACCGCTTGGGTTACCTGAGGTTTTCAAGTGTATTTCCCCTCTGTACTTCGTTGATTAAGTTGTTAATAAATGTTAATGGATTAATGTATGTTAATTAATATATTATTTTAAGATCTACTTGAATTTGTTTAAACATTGAATATAAAATTCTAATTAATTTCAATGTGTTTCTAGGTATTTTGTTATTAATTACGTAGAAATTAATAAAATAACTTTAAAAAATATATAAAATTATTTAATACCTTCAGCATTATATATATTAAATAAATAATATAATATTATACTTATAGTTGCTGTGTAGCTACAGTATATAACATATATTTAAGACCCCAATATCTGGGAAACACTTCTCCCGCTCTCCTCTTAGACCGGGGACTTTGATGGACTGTTGCCTGGGCTACGGACAGCTTAATCAGGCTATTTGTGCCACGCCCACATGCCTATATTACTTATTTTACTACAGGCATCCCCCCACCTCTCCTGAGAATTCTATTGCCCCCCCCAATAAACACCCCAAAGCCCCTTCTTCGAAGACAATAAAAGGCAACGAGTGAAGGCTAATTAAATTTACTGGCCCAAAGCAGTTCCCAGAGAGTTGGCTAAAAGGAGGAAATTATAGATAATAATATAATATATAATATAATAATACCATATAATATTATAGAAAATATATTATATGTAATTTAAATAATAATAACAAATAGTAAAACTCGCAAAAGAAAAGGGAGTTCTTATATAAAATGTTAAAACCATGATGTAAAAAATTTATATATCTATCATGTATGTAGATATATTTAAATTCCAAATTTATGGATATTATGGAAATTAATTTAATTTTATTTTATTTTAACAATAATAAAAGATAATAAATAGAGAGGATCGTAAGAAAAACTTTAAAATAATATGAAATGAGATGAAGACGTAAAGAATTTATAAAACTATCAAATACTTAGTTTTAAAATCGATAATTATGGAACCTATACTTTAAAAAATCAATAGCTCTGTAAGACATTAACTAAATTAATAAAACAATAAATAATTAAAATAGGAGAAGAAAATACTTTTTACTTTAATTTTTCGGTGTTTTATTAATTTATTTCTATTTCTATTATTTCTATTAATTAAATTTAAGAAATCGATAGCTTCTGTAAAACATTAATTAAAATAATAAAGCACACAAAAAATTAAAGAAAAATGTATTTTTCTCTCATATTTTAATGCCTTAACTTAAGTTTCTAATAATGAATACACTTTATAACCTCTTTTATATTAACTCTTAGCTGATCCCAATCCCTAAACTAATCTACAAACCTCCCAAATAATTTTAAAGTGTTATTTTCAAGAACCCCCCTTTTTTGCCAGTGCATGTGGCATGCCACGCGCCTACGACAGAGGCTAATGAATGTGCAGGGCAATAAAAAATCAGCCAAACGAATTGTCGTTAATCAGCCGGCCAAAAACGAATGCGCGGAAAATGGCATAAAAAAAAAACCAAAAAAAGATATGGTTAAAAGAGTTTCGAAAAAAATACACACAAGGCAAGTTTGCTGGGTGCTTCTAGCTGGAATGGAAACCTGAACGGACGCCCACACGCAATCCCCTTCCGCCGAGCAATCAAAACTGTCGCCTATGAAAAATGTTTTGGGGCAAATGGCGGCGAACTTTTCGCGGCTAGCGCTGGTCGATGGAAAAAAAGGAGCAGAGAGAGGAGAATTATGGAAAAAATAGCACCCACACACACTCACACACACACACACACATCGGTGTGTGCGCTTAACTTTGAGTTTTTTCATTTTCAAATCGGTTTTTTCCCCAGGCTTTTGTTCTGGGAAAGTTGAATGCACTCGCAGGCTTGATTACATGTACATCTTTTACTATGAAATATATTATATGGACTTTTAAAATATAATACGTGGGAATAGGTGTGATACCGGGCACAATGTGACCGTTTTAGAAGTGAAAATTAATTAAGAATTCAAAGCAACAGGGTATATTATGGTTCTGGGACCACCAGAGACCAAATAAAATGATGATAGGTCGATATAAATAAATATTAATTAACCTGGTAACATTAATAAATATATTACACCAAATTAAATGGCTTCTGCAAGGTCACTTTAATTGAAAAATCCTATTAATATCTTATCCTCCCTTCTGCTCCCTGATTTTTGACTTCAAAAACATTTTAAAGTTTCTAGCAACATTTTTGGTAATCAAATTTAATTTTCTCCTTCTCTTGGCCTTCTTTTCCCTCATTTTACCACAGTTTTCCCAACAAAAACAAGACTGTTTGGGGGCCCCAAATTGTATGCTAAGCTGCGATAACTGTACCCCTCCAAGGGTAATTGCTTCATGTTTCATCTACACATCAATTAGCCGCAACAATTTAATTTGGCCGCCTCGAAATGGGGAAAAGTAAAGAGAGAAAAAAATAAAACAGAAAAACAGTTTTGACAAGAAAAATCCATAAAATATTTGTGCAACATTTTCGCTGGCCCGTTATAGCGGTGAGTGCGAGCGAAAAAGCGAGCAAAACAACTGTCGTCAGCTATTTCAAATTGTCATAAAAATTTGATAAGGGTTTTTCCGACCACCTCTCCCCCCTTACGTTTTTTCCTGCGTCAGCTACAAAGCAGCAAAAAATAATAAAAAAGAAAAGTTTTGGGGAAAAAAATTAACTGAATTGGTTTGTTGGTAGCTTTGGCCACATGCGAATATCATTTACAGTTAAGCTGCGAGGTGTAGTTCACGTTTGGGGATAATATTAGAAATATGTTAGTAGGAACCTGTTGGGAATTCCAGCTTAGCTGGAGCTGTGTTTTTATATATTTAAACTCTCTAAATATGAATGGAAGGGAAGGTTTTTGCAAATATGTATGTCTGCGTTGACATTATAATTCCCCACTGATTATCGGAATAGTTGTATATTATTTAAAATATTTTATAGTTAAGATCAGCTAATTCAAATTATTACTCATTTTGGGAATCAAATTAATTTTCCCCCAACTATTATTAAAATAACTCGATTATCTCGAAATCATTACAAATCTTTGCCACCTAGAGTGTACCTAGAGCACCTTGGCTCTTATTTTGCGTAAATGATTATCGAACAATGGGGCCGCCCATTGCGCCGACAGAGAGGGGGCGTGCTGTGCGAGAGTGGCTCCTGCCTGCCTCTCCCTCACACTCTGCCGCTTGCTGTGTGTGTTGCTTGCTGTGTGTGCGAGTGTGAGTGTGCATGACAATTTTGCGTCGTCGGTGAAGAGAAGAAGAAGAAATACGTACGGTCCAGCGTTTCGCTCTTATCTTTCGCTGTTAGCTAACAAATTTCTGCGTTGTTTTCGCTGCCTTGTCGTTTTCATTAAAATTTCATTGCTGCGAAGGTACTTTTTTATTTCTTATTATTATTATTTTTTTGCTATTTATTTTTTTTATATATTTTTTTTGCTACCAACAACGACTTTATTTTTGTTGTTGTTGATTTTTTTTGGGGTGTGGTTCCACACTCAAGCGAACACGCACACAGCGAGCAGCAACAACACAGAGGTAAATACAGCTGCTCGAGTGTTGGGTTATCTCGCTCTCGCTCAGCACCAGAGTACGGAGGCCAGAGCGAGATGC
The DNA here is from genome assembly GCA_008042535.1 of Drosophila tani. Taxonomy (NCBI): domain Eukaryota; kingdom Metazoa; phylum Arthropoda; class Insecta; order Diptera; family Drosophilidae; genus Drosophila; species Drosophila tani. The sequence goes on along the minus strand of VNJO01010935.1, from coordinate 139,827 downwards.
CAAAGCGCCCATCCGGCGCACACACAGGGCAAGCCAGGCAGCAAGCGGAAATGTGTATAGTTAGCTCGCTCTCTCCTGGCAACCGGAATTGGGCCGCCGAGCGTCAGCCATTGCTAAAAGCAGCGCTCTCTCTCGCTCACGCTCTCCCACCCGAGCCACCGTGAACCGGTAGTTGTTGTTTTTTTTTCTGCTGCGGGTACACTGGTCGGGCGACTTTTGCTCTGCCGCTCGGCTCTGCTCGCTGCGCTGCTGCCTCGTTCAGTTGCTTTCTGGCAGTTCGATTTCGAATTTCAACGTGTTGTCGTCGATTGTTCGTCCGCTCCGTTCGATCGCTTTCTGCGCCAGCCACCTTTTCGCCGCGTTCGCCGCAGCAACAACACACAGTTACTCGCCGTCGCCAGTATAAAAACAAATACAAAAAAACAAACAAACAAACAAAAACCATAACACAAACATAACATAACGAGAAAAACAAAAGAGTTGAGAGGATAAAAACCGAAGAATATCGTGGCGAAATACTAAGCTATAGCCGCAGAGATATATATATGCATATATCTCGGATATATCCAAGTGCCAGTGCCCGAGAATCTGTTTTTTTATGGTGTTGCCAGTGCCAAAACAAAGTCCAAGTCCAAGTCAAACAACAATAAACATCGCATAAAAACATAAAAACAAAAAAACAAATACAAAAACGTAACCCCGCTCTGGAATACCAATAAAGATATAGAGTCTGGATCTGGATCTGTATCTGTATCTCGATTTGAAAACAAGTTGCCATTGGAATATAACTATACGAGGACGCCGCTTTTGCTTCTAGTTTTGTTTGTGTTTTTTTTTTCGGTGAGTGCGATATCGATATCGATCGGTAAAAACCCCATATCGGTAAAGTCCCCCATATATCCATCCGATCTCTCACGGACTTACGGATTATGATACTTGGATTTGTCGGCGGGGTTAGCGGTAGCTTTAAGTAGTCACGGGAACACGGGAACAGGTTGATTTTTAAGGGCAGACTGGGTTTATTTCAGGGTTAACAGGGACTTAATGTCTATATCTTATCTTAAATTAGGATATAGGTAGATTTTGATACTTCAGACTTGAAACTTTAGTAGTTTTTATTACTTAAAGAAACGATATACTTGTTTAGTTTACTTGTTATGGGTTTTTCTATTTTGATTTATAACAATATAGATAGATCTTAGACTCCTTGTTATATCTTCCAAGTTTTTAAGAAGTATTTACTTTAAAGGGACCTCAGAAAAATGAATTTTCCAAGTTTTTGAGAAGTATCTTCTTTAAAAAGACCACAAAAGCAAGGACCTCCAAAAAGCTACATGACAAACCTCATTAGATCTATGATATGCGATCTTCCCCCTTATAAACTCAGTAGCTTTCTTACTTAAACATAAATCAGAGAAATATCTTACTTTTAAATAAGAGATTTAACACTTATAAATCCTCTGAGGCTTAACATTCTTCCTCTATAAAAGTATTTCATAATAATAATATATTTAATGTATGTACAAGGTATTCTAATCGAATATAAATCATTCCCCTAGGACCTTAACTAACTTATCGTAAGATTTATGATATGTTATGATACCTAAACTATAGTTGTGATACATATAACATTCTCGGAAGATTTCTACATAGTTATGAAGGGTTTTACTTTGTTGAACTTCATATAATATATTTCCTAACACAAATCTCATTTAATAAGAAGGTTATTTTACACTCAGGCTTTGTTTCTCCATAAAAACTTTGGCGGCAAATCCTTATTAAATCTAAAAGAGTATTAGTTCTACTATATTCCTTATTTAAACCGACCTTTGCTTAGTGCAGGAAACTCTAAGATTCTGCCTATGACTAATGTTCGAACTTAATGTGAGAAAATGCTAGACCGCAAACGCCGATATTCGTTATGATTTTCATAATTTTAATGGGCACATTAAGGCCGCCTTCCTTAATTAGGCAAAACATTCGGACACCGCTCCGCCGCGGCTCCAAAATGTGATTGGAAAAGGCTACCAAGCAAACCCTAAAATCTAATATTAGATATTTAGACACAATAGCCGACGGACCCGACCCGTTCAGGTCGCGCAGCATTATTCACACATATTCCCCGCATCTCGGCCCCGGCCCGGAATCATCGTCTAATTTCAAAGCGGCGGCTATAAATTATAATATCTGAATAAAACGTTGACTTCTCGCCGCTGCCGCGACTGCCGCTGCTCCCGCGGCTACCTTCGTTGTTCTGTATTATTATTATTATTATTATTGATTTGCATATGGTTTGTTGGAAGCAACAGAAATTAATATGCAAGTCGATTTTTCACATTTTTCTCAACCAATTCCAACCAATTCGTGTTGCCCCTTCGAGAGCGCGTTGAATTTGATTTCGATTTGGATTTCGAGAGTGGTTTTTTCGAAGAGGGATCGCGGCACCCACGCAGAGCCCAGAGCCCAGAGCCTAGATCCCGCAATGCCTCAATGCCTCAATGGCCCAATGTCTCAATGCCAATATTCGTTCATTCACAACATCCGCCCAGCACTCGGGTTTTTGTGAATTGAAAGTCGCCAAGATTGCGCCGCGACACATTTGATACCTTATCGCGCCCATATCCCCCAGCGAATGAGTGAATTTTGCTCTATGCTGCACTGCGAGAAATTCAGGGAATTATTTATATTTAAAAAGAAATTAAGAACATGAAGAAAAGTTGGGTAAAAAAGGCGAAATAGGGCCAATTTTAAAGCTTTGTTTAATGAAGAAAATAAAGTACTTGAAAATTCCAATTTGAGCATTAAATAAACATTTTATAATGTTTATACCTTAAGTTTTTTAGCCTCTGAACTTTCTGCTAACTAGCAGTTAACTTCCAGTTACCTCTTCCTGTTAACTTTTGACTATTCCTGAGACCTATAACACTTATTCTATAAATATTCTAGTTTGAGCATTAAATAAACACTTTATAATATTTATATCCCAAGGTTTTTAGCCTCTGAACTTCCTGTTAACTTCAGTTATCTCTTCCCGTTAACTTTTGACCATTACTCAGACCTATAAATATGCAAAAATAATGCCTAAAACAATTTCTCTCACTGTGAAAACGGTATCCATTGTTCCGCTTCCCTAGCACGCCCCAATCTTTGGGATTTGTTGTACCTTCGACTTCGTCTTTTGCTCTCGACTCCCACACACAGTCGTCGATATATAGATAAAGCCAAGGTACCTGGGAGATCGTGTCTTGCCTTTTTTTTCTCTCTCTCCGTCGTCATCTTTTGTCAATCTCTGGCGGCGTCGCCTCGCCTCGCCCTAAGTGAGGTTTCATTTCATTCCCATTTCGTTTGATTTTATTTCGTGGCGTTTCTTAGATTTACTTTGTGTTTTTTTCTGTTTTTTTATTTTGCCTTTTTTTCACCCCCCCAATTATTTGTATTATTAATTTTTATCTCTCTTCACTCTTTGCTCATTACGCGATGTTGTTGCTTCTCAAATTTCGTTGACAAAGCCATTTAAATAGAAATCACTCAGACGGAGGTAGTTTTTTTTAGTTTTTTTTTACCTTTCTGGTTCCATTTCCAGTTTGGACTTATCAAGATCACATTGACAATGCGTCAAATATAATAAGTTTTTCTAGCCGTGGCTGTGGCTGGAGCTGGAGCCGGGGCTCTTTACTCTATTAGTCTATTATTGATTTATTTTTTGGTCCACTCTGTCCATGATGCAATCGATTTGAACAATCAAAACAACAACCGCAACAAGCAATTCATTCAATATTTTTTAACCATACATTTCTGGCCACTTTTGGCTGTTGTTGGCTGTTGGTTGTTGGCTTTCATTGTTGAGTTGTTGGAATTGGAGTTGGAATTGTGGGAAGAGGCAGAAAATTACGTAAACGCCATAGCGCACACTTTTGTTGAATTGAAACAGTTTTTATGGAAATTTAAAGGGAAGTTGTGAATGAAAAAAGGAGGTAGAAAAGTTTTTGAGACTAAAAAGGGGACTCTAGGAGAACTTGAAGAAAAAACCATTCCTGGAACTTACTTTTAAGGTCTTAAATTTTAACCTAAACTCTTCTAATAACTATAATAAATACCTAAGCCCAAAATATAATTTATATGTAATATTTATAATATTTCCTGTCATTTTCCTGAATAAGAAAAAGCAGCTAGAAAAGTTTTTGAAACTATAGAGGGGACTCTAGGAGAACTTGAAGAAAAAACAATTCCTGGAACTTACTTTTAAAGTCTTAAATCTAACGATTTTATATATTACTCATTAATAAAAATTAAACAAAGGCATCTAAACTCTTCTAATAAATGTAATAATATTTATAATATTTCCTGACATCTCTTCAGGCTAAAAATAATATATAACAAGCACATTTCTTGTTAAACTTGCTTTATCTTCCAGTTTATCGCTTGACCCTAGCCAATCGTTAATTGTTGCATTAATGGGAAAGCAATTATAAAACCGCATAAGCAATTTGTTATGCAATTAAAGCCACTAAACTACATTTCTCTTCTTCTCATTCTCTTTGTGAACTTTAAGAATTCTTAACTGGGAGGACTTGGCCTAATCTATAGGCCATGGATTAGTTTGATTAGGCAATCTGCCTCGTATCTATTAATTACACCAACTGCTGCTCAAGTGTCAATTTGATTAGGTAAATAATAAATAATGTGCCCGGCCTGGCGATAAGCAAAACTAATTAAATAAAAAACTTGTCGCCGCGGCCGCGGACAAACAGTTAGAGTTGCCTGATTTCTAGGCCATATATGGAGGCACTTTTTAATGCGTCTTAAACTTGTCAAATCTTCACACTTTTTCAATTATTTGGCACGTTGCTTAATTAAACTTCAGCCAACGTCAACGTCAAAGTCAGTAGTCAGTAGTCAGTAGTCAGTAGCTGGAATCCACATCAACAGCCCCATCACAATCGCAATCATAATCATAATCATAATCGCGAGCGATCCTCCAGCATTTTCACCAAAGCTAGAGAGCTAGAGAGCTAAATAAATATAATTTTATGCGAAAACTGCAAATTTAAATGTCAAAATGCATTTGCGTAGAAATGGCCAAGAGTCAGCCAGTCAAAAAGTGTGTTTTTCTTTTTTTTCTTAATTTTTTTTTCTCTTTTCGAGTAACTTGGCTAACTGGTAAACTTGGCAAAAGATACCAGTTTTGGGTAGCTGACTGCTACCTCTTCGTTCTTTGTTGCGTTTATTAAGTTGCATTACTTATTTCCGAGGAGTCCAAGCAGACGCTGGAAGCAGACTCAGACGGAGACGGCTTATTATGCCTCAGCTCGGACCTGGTGGGACTAGTTCCATGTATACCATATATACCTTGCCGTATGCCGTATTCCAGTAGCCGCGGCTCAATGTAAATGAGCCTGAGAAATGCATTTCGGTTTCTGTTTCTGTTTCTTTCCTACTCGGCGGCTGCCATGGCGCGTTAACCACACTCAAGTGTGAAGTGTACACTGGCTAGCAGGGGAAAGGTTGAGGGAAATTGTTGGGAAGGTAGAGGAGAGTCCCAAGTTAGAGGGTTTGAAGATTATTTACCTTAATTACCTTTAAAAATATTCTTTGAATTTTTGTTCTATATAAACAGTATTTAGATAATACTAAATAATATTCTTTTAATATATTTATAAATTATAGGTACAAGTTTACAATTTTGCAGGCTTTCCCAAATATTTTTGGTTGAATTTTTTGAGTTTCTAAAGACTTTGGATTAAAAAAATACCCAAAATATGTTCAATTTTAATGAAATTAAATACTATTAAATGTCTTTCATTTATTTATGACCTATATTTTGTGTTTTTTTAGTATTATAAGCTTTACTTTAATAAACTGGCAATTAGATTTTTGTAAAGTAAAGTTAATAATACTAAAATAACAGAATATAGGTCACAAATAAATTAAAGACATATTTAGTATTTAATTGTATTAAAATGTATCATATTTGAGGTATTTAACATGCCGACGGTGAATAGCTAAAGAGAAAACCTTTGAGATAGGAACTTATGGGAACTTATAGCTAAAGAAAAAACCTTTGAGATAGGAACTTATAAGAATAGACTTAAGACATAAGCCTAGTCTTAAAATCTGATGATATTTCTATAATATTTTTCTAGTTAACAACTTTAGCTATTTAATTCCTTTAAAATGTTTTTTGTATGATAAAATCTAACAAGTTTTTATACCTATAAATGGTCTTTCCTCTTTGACTCTTAAAAGAAAATATAAATTAAATTAAATAAATAAATATTTAACAAGGAAAACTTCATAGAGACAATATATAATATTTAAGTTTAATAATATTTATGGTGGCTAGAATTTTATTATTCCCTGTTATCATTATTCCCCAACCCCTGCTGATCAGTGTGGAAAATGTGCAATGTGCCCGTACAAATTAGGTTGTTATGGAGAGCTGGCTAAGGCAGCTAATAGCTCCGACTAGCCACTAGCCACTAGTAGCAGCACATAGCTGAGAGGGAGACTGACGGGTTAGCACTCCTGACAGCTGCACACACAGTCAGGCCCCGGACACTGACTGACTGACTAACTGACTAACTTAAATATAGATACGATTATTAGTCAGCGGGCCAAAAGCCAGAGAAATATTATGCAAAGTTGAACCATTAATCATGGGAAATAAAGACGGAGATGGAGACGGTTTCGGTATCGGTTTCGGTCAGCTTCCCATGGCCCAAATGAACAGTAGCCAAGTGGCAGTTCGGTTCGATTTCTTTTCTCGACTTTCCCAGGGACTTTGGCATCGACATCGACATCTTCGACATCATCAGCGAACCAAAACACTTGGTGGATGTGCGGGCTCGACGGTAGCTTCTTCAACTCATAGCTGCTGGGATTTGTGGCCTTTATTTTGTTTTCCTCCGGCTGTTTGCCCAACAAATATTATTTTGACCGTAATTACGCGAGTACAAATGAAGTGATATCTCTTATATTCGATGTTCAGCGGAAACTGAGAGTGAAAATCAAACCAGAATTGATAAAAATCATCATCATCAGATGTGAAAAATCAGAAATTGCGTACGTGATATATGTCCAGACCAAATGATTTTGTTTCGCCTCGTTTCGGCTTCGTTTTTTGAGTCACAATAGGATCTCCAGCGGGGCCTTCTCCTCTTTTTTAGGTTCTCTTTATTTTTTTTGTATTTTGTATTTTGCCTTTTTGCCATTTACCATGATTTTTCATAATCAGCGAGGGAGGAAAGGCGGTCGGGCGGGGCAAATGTCTAGAAAATCACGTAGAGCTAGAGCTCTCTCTCCTGGAGCCAGCCCAAAAATGTGTCACACATTCGTCGTCGGTTTTTGACAGATGTTGAGAGTTCGTAGAGTATGTAAGGGATTTTTGTCTAGTTTTTTTTTCTTTTTTGGTTAATGGAAGTTTGGCCAAGAGCGAGAGGGAGGAAAATAATTAGTAAAAGTATTTATTAGTTTGAATAATTAGCTGAGAAAATTAATTCTTATTCTTTGAAATTTCCTATCTTTTATAGAAAACATTCTATATAATAAGATAGGTTTCTTATACCAAAAACTAGATTTTATTGTGGTTTTAAGGCACCAAACATTTAAGAAATTTGAAATATTTGGCATTTTCAAAAGGCCGATTTTAGTTTCAGGAAAATAAATTACATTTCCTTCAGATTTTATTTCAGACCTTCGTCGAAGTTTTTATCACAATGATTAAGGTTTCTTTCACTATTTTCTTGCTTTTAAATATTATTTGTTTATACAAACTAACCTAAAATTGAGTTTCTAAAAAACTAAATACTCTAGAATGCGATTTAGATGAATTTGCTAAGGCTTTCTTTGTCTTAAATATTATTTCTTTATATAAACTCACTTAAGATTGAGTTTCTAAATAAGAAAATACTATAAAAAGCGATTTAGCTGAGTTTCCTAAGGCTCCCTTTCTCCTAAATGTTATTTATTTATATAAACTAATTAAAGATTGAGATTTAGCTGGATTTGTTTGGGCTTTCTGTCTTCTAAATATTATTTCTTTTATAAACTAACCAAAAATTTTAAAATCGATTTAGATGGATTTCCTTAAGCTAAGACCTTTTTCTAACAACAAAAAATAATCCGATTTTTTACATGCATTTTCAAGTGATCAATATTTCCTATTATCCTCTTTATTTTTACGAGTTTAAAGCAGAGCTTATCCTCCTAAGAAAATGTAACCCTTTCATTGCTTTTAATCAACTTTCTAGCTTAACTTTCAAGGCCTCAACTATCAATTACAGCTTTAGTTCTGATCAGCTTCTGTTTAGTTGGATTTCTCAAAATGAAGAGAGCCCAAACCCGAACCCGAATCCGAACCCTCCCCGAAAATCGCCAAACAGAATCCTTGCCTCGAATCCCTTCGGAATTGAAGCCAGATGTGTTATTAATTTGCGTGTGCGCGTGAGCATGTAATTTGGGATGCGACGGGTTCTCGATTCTGTGGGTTTTTGGTCTCGGTCTCGGTTTCGGTTTCTCTTTTCGAGTTTTTAGGAGATTTTTCGGGAGTGCATTGAGCCATGAAAACGACATGACAAAACAAAACAAATTTTACATACCCAAAAAGGAGCCGAAGGACGATGACAAATAAGTATAGTTCGGGGGTTCCCGTGTTCGAATTTCAAAACAATGCGAGGTGTCGGTGTTCGTGCTAATACCGCAATTGCCATTGGCCTCTTAACCTCAGTGTCTAAGGACTACACAAATTTCTCCTCTCTCTCTCTGCTTTTGCTAATTTTTTTTTCGCACGAAAAGAGAGAAAATTTAATCCAGCCTGTCTCCGGGCTTAATCTTAATTCCCATTGTCCTGGATCAGGTCCCTCTATCGATGTGTGGCTAGTAAGTGTCTGAAATAATCCTGCGGCTAAGCGCAGATCAAAGATCTTTAAACCGCAAGATAAGCCCGAGGAGTCTTCGGGATCGCTTCGGCTCGGTTCGGTCCTCGGGCCCTTTTTGGGCGGTTGGGTAATCTTCCCGGCCCAGATTAGAAGTTTTTACATCACCAACCAAGCACCAAGCCTCGGGATTAAGCCGCAGGAGAGCCACTAGAGCGAGAGAGAGAGTGTCTGTGTGTGGGCGAGATGGAGCGATCGGAGGCTGAGACTCTTCGCCTTATAAGTCCACGTTCTTGTCAGTCCCGGTCTTAGAGTGTAATTGGAACTCGTGGCAAGAGCTTAGCCCACCACAAACACAGCAACTTATCTCTGCCAAAAGAGTGTCTCTCCAGAGAATTTCACAGATAATTACCGAGTTGTGAGTGATTTTGGTGGCTTTAGGCAACAGTTTGTACATATTTGTTATCGTTTTTAGGGCAAATACAAATTTTAAAATAAGAAAATGTAATTTTATCTTGAGTTAAGCTATCAAAGATCAATTATTTGAGGATTTAAAACCTAATAAAAATATAAAACACATACATAAAATTATATTAAAAACCTTTGAGCCCTTAGAATATGTTTTGAAATATTTTTAAACCTTAAATAATGTAAATTCATTTCCAAAAAATAAATAAAATATTTTAAAACCCTTTAAACTCTTAAAATATATTTCTTTAAATGTAATAACCTTAAAACTATCTAAGTTCAAATATTTGAGGATTAAATACCTAATAAATATATGAAACAAATACATCAAAATATATTAAAAACCTTAGAATATGTATAAACCTTAAATTAAAATAGTAAACTAGTTGATACCTTTTCCACAAATAACAAAACATATTTTAAAGCCCTTTGAACTCTTAAAATTTATTTAATTAAATGTAATAACCTCAAAACTGGCCATTGGGGGTAAAAAAAGGATCTAAGTAACTTAGAGTTTAATGTCAGTTAAAAGGCTGATAAAAAGAGCCTGTCCTCTATTAAATATTAATTTTAAAGCCATTTTCCCTTAAAATTAATTAATAATTAAATTTTCCTTTTATAAATACTAATTACTCCATAATCTTACAGATACAAATCACCAGCAACAGCAGCAGCTAGGAAGGAGATACATTCACGCGCCGGATCCTAGAGCCTAGAGCTAGCGATCCAAAAACCCAAAAAAAAAGTACAATACATTCATTCGGAATACCGGCGGCGGAAGGACACAGCTTCACCGTGGCGCTGCACTCCACCGAGGCCCTGATGGCGGCGGGCTTCCTCAAGTCGGGCGATCTGGGGCCCCATCCGCACAGCTATGGCGGCCCCCATCCGCACCATTCGGTGCCGCACGGACCGCTCCCGCCCGGCATGCCGATGCCCTCGCTGGGTCCCTTCGGCCTCCCACATGGACTGGAGGCCGTCGGGTTCTCCCAAGGTATGTGGGGTAAATATCGCATCGACAATTTTGGTATAAACAAATACGTAAGCTTTTGATTGAGATTGGAATGTGCTGAAAGTTGCAGACTTTTTTACTAGATAAAATAAGGAAATTGAGGATAACAAAGGTATATTATTTCCCCCTGAAGAACCCCTTAGAAAACCCCTTGACTTAATTAAGCAATCATCTCGGTTGGTAGTTTTCTACTGTATTTTTTCATACTGTATTTTCGGGGCTTCCTCTTCGCTTTTGGCTGCCTTTCAATGTCAGTTCGCATCGATATTGCATCATTATCAGTTAAATTGTCAAAATGAATAATGAGCTTCGGGGCAGTTTCAGTTTCTGCCAGTTTTTTAGCTTCAGCTTCGAGCTTCGGTTCCAGTTTTGCGCTTCGCTCTCGGGTGACGCTGCAAATGACAAACAAAACCTGACAACAACAAAAATCATGCAAAGAAATACAAAAATATTGGCTACAAAATGCCAACAAAAGACTTGGCCAAAAGCGAGGCACAAAAATTATTGAACAGCAGCAGCCAAAAAAAATACAAATAAAAATAGGGAAAAAGGAAAACAACCATTTCAGACGCGTAATCAATTTTTATATCATTTTAGCTAAGGCTAAGTAAATGAGAGAATTAAATAGAATTTAATGAGCTATAACCAAAATATAGTATCCAAAACCAAGTCCAAATTATTCCTTATTTTTGCCGAGTCTAAAATTTTAATTTAATTACATTTTTACATTAGTTATTTATTTATTTTTGCCGCAGCAAACATTGAACTATTATTTAAATAGAATTTAATGGGTTATACCCAAGATTAGTATGTATATTTAGTATTCAAAACCAAGTCCAAATTATTCCTTATTTTTCTCGAGTCTAAATTTATAATTATATCAAATTTGAGCTTTTACTTTAGTTTGTTTATTTATTTTTCCCGCCGCAAACCTTGAACTATTTTCTGATATAAGAAAGCTGGCCTTTAAAACCTACAGATACCTTCCAGGAAACCCCATAAATTAGCCATAAAAAAGGCAAAAAATGCTCAGATAATAAAAAATAAATTTTGCAAACTCAAGCCACCTTTTTGGGTTCAGTTTTAATTAAACCTCCTAAAAAACCAACCAAAAATAACCCAACAAATGGCAATTAATTGATTTGGCTATATAATCTATAGATATAGATGGGCGACCATTTTGAAAGCGAAAACGAAACTGAAACTCGAAAAAGCGAGAGAGACTGAGACAGAGAAATGCGGCAGCTGCAAGTTTTGTGTGTGAAGTGAAGTTGAAGTTTTTTATTCAATTTATAAATTCATGACCAAAATGACTAACTCATTAATTTTTGATAGGGCCAGCAGAGAGGCAGAAAGAGAGGGAGGGTGAACGTGCGTGTATTTGGGACACAGGACGGTGTTTCTTTCTTTTTTCTTCTGCTTTTTTTTCCGAGGGTGAGAGCGACTGAGAGGGATGATGGCAAAAGCAAACAATGCGGCGGCTTAGTACGCAGCACACAGTAACAAAAGATATATACCCTCATACATACATATATCTTTATATATATAAAGATATGTATATATGGCACAGCTTATGTACTGGCCCGGCCCGAAAGGGAGTCGAGTTTTTGGGGCGGCTGCTGTCGCTGCTCTACGGGGGTTGGTTGCCGTTTTCCTTTTTTGTGCTCTTAGGGGTTGGCCTGTCGCATTTTTCGGGGGTTGCAACCACCACACACACACACACCCATATAGAGGGCTCTCAAAAATAACGGTTAGCGCGGCCAGGAAAATATTACTGGGAAAAGTCAGCGGCGCACACGCGGCGTATACTTGATTTCGGCCTCAAAAAGTTTTAGCAACCTTCAGCACATTCGGTCAGGCAATTGCCGCGCTTTAGGCTATTTTTAACTAATGTATTTTTATTTCTATTTCTTTTTTTATTTTTTATAATAAATAAAATATAAAATAAAGGTGTCAACACAAGAAAACAGCGTCGCGAACGCACCACATTCACACGCGCCCAGCTGGATGTATTGGAGGCGCTTTTCGGCAAAACCCGCTACCCGGACATCTTTATGCGCGAAGAAGTGGCCCTCAAGATCAATCTGCCCGAGTCCCGAGTACAGGTGAGCTTAAATTGAGTACATTTTCCCTTAAAATCTTCCTTATCCCCTCACAAAAACAAACACCAGTCCGAAACACTTGCTTAAATATGCTTTTTTGACTTGCTGCCATACTTATGTGCTTATACGCACATGTGAGCTTTCAGGGGGACCCAGAAACACACTTGCATAGTTGGTTTAATTAGACGAAATGCCCTCGAAAAGTGCCCAGAAATGGGAAATCCATAAAACAAACAAATTACGAACAGCTTGCCGGGATGTATATCCGAGATATGCGGGGTGATATACTCACAGCACATATGGAGCGAACCGATTTGATGACTTTTAATGCAAATAGACGCGAGCGAGCATCCATTTCCGAGACAAATCCCCGCTGTATTTGCTCAAAGTATTTGCGGGGCTTTGACAAGTCACCCCTCCAGGACACGGACAAGGACGACGCGTAACTGGAGTTTGCTCAAGGCATTAGTCGAGCATAATTTGCGCTAATTTTTAGCCTCGACCAGATACCAGATGAGCGCACGATGACAGCAAATTGTGCAACTCAATCAAGGGTATCGAGATCCTGATCGGAATCGTTCGTACCTCTGTTTATTTAGGTGTCCATCTCCGGGCCTAAACAAACAAGTTTGCTTAGCGCCGCCTGAAAAACTGGCAAATGGCCCAAAAACGATCGAGGCACAAAGGTTGCTTCCGGTTTTTGATGCTGCTGCTCCTGCTGGAAAAACTGTCATCTCTTTGGTAATTTCTTGGGAAAACAATCGATCGATCGAGCCGGGAACTGCAATGTAAACACACACAGCATACCGAGGGACACAAAAAAGATAGAAAGAAAGAAAACAAACATTATTGGCAACAACTGCAATCGGTCGTCATTGATCTATCGATTTGTTAGCTTTGCTTTTTGCTTTTTGCTTGCTTTTGCCCTCGCTTTGGCCCCTTTTGTGTGCGTGTAATTTAAGGACGTGACATTGCAGGGCCAAAAAAAATAATGAAGAAGCAGAAAAGTGACCCAAGACTGGTTAACGAAATTAATGTCTTTATCAAGCAGGGAAAATTTTAAAATAATAAAGATAGTACAAATATAAATAGTATGCAGAACAAAGCATGCTTTTAGGAAAAGTCTAGAAAGTTTAAAGCTAATAAGTAGTTAGGCAAATTTTTAAGACAAGGCATGCTTTAAGCAAGAGTGGAAAATGCAGTAGCAATCAAGTCAGAACCCTTAGCCCATTAGGCCCCGTATATGCTTTTTTCTTGCTTTCAACAGTGAGCAAGTAGCAAGTACCAAGTAGCAGTGAGGAAACACCTTAAAAAAAAAAACAGGCCAGGCGGCGGCAGTGAACCGAGAAACCAACTATAGTTACGAACGTTAAAGAACAGGAAAGCTGAGGAAAAGCGACCAAGGAAGCCCCTGCAGTGGTCGGCTCGAAATGAAAAACGACACGTTCCTATTCCCTGGGTTGGGGGCGGTTGGATAGAAGCAGAGACAGTAGCAGAAGCAGAGGCAGCAGAAGCAAAAGCAGAGAGCTGCAGCAAGGACATCTTGCACATGTCCCATGAATTGACTTCTTCGTGCTGCTCTCCCCCGCCTGCCCCATTGTTGTTTCCCTATTCAAAAGTTACGTTCTTAACACAATCGATTCGAGTAATGCACACCGAGAGAGAGGAAAAGCGGACAGGACAGGGCAGGACTGGACGAGACACGGACACGGACAGGAAGCGGGGGCCACGACAGGGAATTGAAATTTGTATAGATTTTCCACATGTCTCACTTTTCTCTCGTTTTCTCCTTTGTATTCTCTGTAGTCTCTGTGAAATGTGTTTTTTAGGGACCTGAGAAGGCACAGTGGTTAGAACGGAAAGTGGGGAAGAACATTAAAGAGATTATGTGCTTAAATTTTAAATAAATATAATAGATTTGAGAACAGAACTTGCCATAACTTTTAATATTAATTAAAAGAACATTTTATATACTTAAAACTCTTTTTACTTTTCATTTTTCTTGTTTTAAAATATTCTTTTAAATGATTTTTTAAGACCAATCTAAAGTTCTTAAAATCTCAACTAAATTAAAGTTTATTAAAACATAATTTATTAAAATAAATACTTTTTAAAGGTTTTTTTAAATAGTAATAAAAATTCGTATAATCTCAATTATATTAAAATTTATAAAATTAAAATCTCTCCTTCACTTTCCACCTAATTCACACCACCTTTGACCCACTGTGCTGTGCCTGTCTTTCCGAGTGACGCAACATGTCAATGCATCCACAATGCACACACACACCACACACACACACACTCAGGCTACACCTCCTATTAAAAACGTACACCGACACCCACACAACGCATCAGATTACAGCAATGAAAACTAGGAGGAAAACCGTACAAAACCCCAAGCGAAATACCAAAAAGTGCCAGCGAAGAAGTAAAAAAAAAAAAAAGGAAAAACACGAATCGTTTGCATGTTACAAGGCGTCTGGCTTTTGGTTTTCACTTGGGGGATATCGGGGGATCCCCGGGGGCTGCCAGAGGCATTGGGGTTCCGTGTTTGGGATTCCCAAGGAAGCCAAGCAACTCAATTAGCCGGGAGAAGAGAGGGAAGAGAGGGTTTCTCTAGAATATTAGATACTAACAAAAACGTACCTTTCTTCAAAATTATTTTAAATATTTTTTAAGCTGTAAAGACAGTAAAGTTGTATCTTAATTAATTTCTAGAAACCTTTCTCTGGAAAATTAGATTTTTTTAATATTTTTTAAGCAGTAAAAACAGCATAGTTATATCTTAATTAATTTCTATAAACCTTCTTTAACTCTTACAAGGCCCTTAGACCACCTCTGCAGGATCGTGTCGCCTTTCTTTAAATGATTACCGCGGAGGACTCCTCCACACAGCAGGGTCCCCATTGAAAGGTCACCACATAAATAATGATTAACCCCCCAGCAAAGCCAGAGAGGAGGAGTGAGAGAAAATCAGTGGCAGAATCAGAATCGGAATCAGAATCACAATTGGGATCTCAGAATCCCCGCAACGAAATCGGAGTCATAATCAGTTCACCAGAGTCCCGGGGCTTTGGCCTCCTGGTAAATATTAATTGAATGATAGGCATCTTTATGGCCCAGTAGCAGTCAGCCAGCGGGGTGGGTCTCCAGTCTGAGTCTGAGTCGAAGTCCCCGTCTCCATATTCACAGCCAAAAGTGAGAGGGCGTTGATTGCAACCAATACAAATAACGTAATAATTTTACGCAGCTTATCTGCACCAGAACAGAGCAAACATTTACGCCCAAATGTTTTCATTCGACGGTCCAAATCCGAATCCGAAAGAGGGTTGGCTGGCTGGCTGCAGCAGGGACGGCTGCCATCGCTGGCAGTCATAAATCACTGGGGGAAACCAGCAGCAGTAGTAGCTCGAAAGCATCCCTCCCAGTCCCAGTCCGAGTCAGCACCCTTAATAACTAATAGCCGAGGCGAGCTATAACTTTGCACTGCAGGAAAACTAGGGAAAGGCAAACAAATATGAAGCTAAAGTTGTGAAAAATGCAATTAAAAATATTATTAGGCAGGGTTTTATTGGAAACATTTTATAAAAGACTGTTAAAGGAACTGAAAACATAAACTAAACTAATGTTTAAAAATTTTAAAAAGAAAATAAGAAAGCTTTCTGAGAGTTTATAGAAGATATTCATGAAAAAGGTTTAATAATTAAAAAAAAAAAATGATTAGAAAGCCTTCTAAGAGTTGAAAGAAGATATTAATTAAAAAGGATTAAGACTTCAAGAAAGAAATTTACTAAACAGGTAAAGATTTAAAGAAATTGCTGTAGTTTCTTCTTAAGAAATTAATTAAAATTAACACAAAAACAATAAAATTTAATTAGCAGCTGAAAGTCAAGGTAACAGCTTTAAAAACTAGTGGTTACCGTGATTAGTCTTTAATTTTCATGCTCATACTCTCACGTTAATAAACAAAATGGTTTTAAAGACTTAAAAATTACTATAAATATTATTAATATTATTTTTGTACTTTAAGATCACTAAAATGAGCACCTTAACCTGTCTTCTAATATTATATTAATATTTTATTCTAAAACCACTAGAAATATTTTTCTTGTGCTTAAATTATTTGAAAAAACTTTACAAACAAAATAATTAATATTTTTAATAAATAAATTTAAGGTTAAAACATATTTAAAGATCACCCAGCTGCGTTCTTTTGATTTTGAAAGCAAATTCAAGCTAACTAATAAAACTTTCCCTTTAAAAATCCATCGACTAAACCATAAGCTGCCTTCTAATATTATTTTACACCAAAGTTTTTCTCATTAAGTGATTTTCTGTCAAGGATATCGGTATCAGGATATCAGATCGCTTAGTTTTTCGTGGTGTAGCCTACTTGGCTGGCTTGGCAGCCATTATATTGTACCCTTTCCAGCTTATCTTCCCTCCCATTGTCACCTCAGGACTCGGTGAATTCAGGATTCAGGATATTTTCGCCTCTCTTTCAGCTGTTCTTCGTCGGGGGTTGCACGAGGCCAGACAGAGAGGGAGTGAGAGGGCACCTAAACTTAGCCAACTCTTTTTCTATACGTTTTCCATTTTCCCCCTCTGAAATTCCTTTTTTGTTGCAAAAGGATTTGTCTGCAGCGAGAAAAAAAAAATATAAAATAGAAGAAAGAAAAGGAGGCGAAAGGGAGAGTGAGCAGGGGAAAAACTTTGCTCACGCACAGCTGTTTTATAAAATTAATTTTCCCATTGCGGATTAACAATTTCCACTCTTTTCCACGCCACCTTCCCTTCCCTCTCTTCCCTGCGTGCGTGCATGGGCTTAGAAAGAGATGGCGGGATGTGCAGGATTTATGCATAATTCAATTTGTTAATGCAACCGCGCTGATGTTGCAATAAAAAGGGAGATATATACGAGTATGTTTGTATATAGGTTCTTGGTCAGACTGAGGCAAGGAGTTAAAAGTCACTCAGTCACTTGTCTTGTGAAAGTGAGAAGCCTTAATAGGGATATAAAAGGGGTTTAGGTTTTTTTTAAGGAGTGAATAAATATTTCTTGGTTTTACAAACAAAATCGTTTCAAATAAAAATGAAATTAAGCGAAATATATTTAGAAAATTTGTGGAATCTATATATTTTCTTTTATCTTTAACTTTAAAACGTATTTCGCCAATAAATAAATATATATAGTTTAAAAATAAATAAATTATAGAAATGGAAATAAACACAAGAATAATAATAATAATTAATATTAATTTCGCAAGCAAATATTAACTAACTATTGTTCTTTACCATTTTGATCAATTTTGGAAAGAAACTTTATTTTCCACGGTCGCCAGATTATTTCTAAAATATTAGAAAATGTTCTCAAATTTTTCATCATATTCAAAAGTTGCAAAAATATTTCTCCAAGCTTCACATAATCCTAAAATATTCTAAATATAATTTAAACAATTTCTAAAGCCACAATTAATTCGAAATAATTCCCCGAAAATTTTCAAACTAAAAACCAATCCCAGAAATGTGTGGGAAAACTTGGTAAAGCTTTGGAATTTCCCACCTAAAATTGCCTGGGCAATTTCCCTCAAGTTCTCAAGTGTTTGCCTTCTAGTCAAGTGTCTCTCTCACTTACTTAATGTTTGTGCTCCTCGTCGTCGTCGCCGTCCTTCTGTTTGTTTATTTTCCTCCTCTCCACTGGAGAAGAGAAAAGTGGGCGTGTGCCGATGGCCGGCGGCTGCAATTTTCCCACATCAATTAGTTTGCCGGGCCGAGCAATGAATAAATTATGCGCGGGGGTTGGTATGTACAGGATATGCCCAGGATATACACAGGATATATATACAGCGACGACAAGTGCAAAAAGTCACGCGCTTGCCAAGGGCGAGAGAGGAAAAGTTACATCAACAGCCGGCGGCGGCGGCCAAAAAATTGACTCGATTATATTGTCACACAGAATCACGCCCCCAAACCACCCAAAACCACCCACTCGTCCTTCCCATTTCCCATTTCCCCGAAACGCATCCCTTTTCGAATCGAAGACGAGAGGACAACAATAAACAGCCCATAAAGCGGCACACTCGAGCGCAAGGAATTCACTTAGCCTTGTTTGTTATGCTTAAGGGGCTGCAAACAATCCGCTAAGTGCCAGTTCAGGCCACTTGGCTTTTTTTCAATATTTTTTGGCTATTTTATTAGGAAATTGTAACATATTTATTGTTAAAAATATCAAAATTATCCACATATTTTAGTTAACATTCTCTCGGATTCTATAAACTATTATTTATTTTTATTTTAACATCAAAATTTCCAAATTTCTTTTTTTCTCTTTATTTTCAAATGTTTTTTTGATAAAAAGTATATCAACAATTCAGTTAAAAAATGTTAGAAGCTTGAATACATTATTTCATTGTTGTCTTGCTTAATAAAAGATTTACATTTTAAAACTTCTAAATTCTGGCAACTCTGGCCAACGCAAATCGAAAGCAGTGCATGGAATATGTACTTAAAAATATATGCACATTTTTAAACTTTTCTAGATTCATAAATTATTATTTATGAATATGAAAAACCCACAAATTCAATTTTCAAAAAACTAAATTCCGAATATAATTATTTTTAAATTTAAAACAATTTTTAAATTCTAAAATTCCATATCAATTTCATTCCTTGTAAATTCTGGCAACGCTGTCCCAAAGCAAAAATCAAAGCAGTGCGCGAACCCTAGAACCCGAGCCCGAAGCCCAAACCGAACCCGAAAAACCGATTGCATGGCAAATGTTATTTCAGTGATTTGTTGCTTCTGCTTTGGGGTTGCTGCTGCTGTTGGTGTTGCTTGCTAATGGCTTGTGCTTTGGTAAACAGCTGAATTTATTACTGAGACCGATGCCACTTCCCCAAAAATCGAGAGCCAGCCAGCCCCTTTTCGAAGTTAACACTTGCCACGCGGCGGCTGTGGCTGCGGCCACTCGAGCATTTCATTGCCGTTTTCTGGGAGGGAAAGGGAAACCAGGAATGGGAGAAAACCTTTTGGAAAATAGGTTGGGGGCGTCGACGACGACCCTCGAAAAAAAGAGCATTAAACAAGGCGTATCAAATTTCATTATTTGTCAGCACAAGCAACCACCGTGGCCCCTTTGAAAATTCAATTTCAATTTTCAATTCAATTTTGCATTCGTAAATCTCCTTTTGTGATTTGACTTTGCGCCCGCCCCCCGCTGCTGCTGTCGCCTTGCCTTACTTTGATTCCGTTTAATGAACTGCTCGCAAATTGCATAATAATATTGATAACGCAAAGCTAGGGCATTTTTTCTATGTCTAATTTTGATTTTATTTTTTTGCAAATTTTAGCAGAAATTTAGACAACATTTGGCCAGGTTTAAGCGTTCTCCTTGGGCTTCTAATGAACTTCAAAGGAAACTCTCTGCTGGGGGAGGAAAACTTCAAAGCATTTTCTTTTTTTTTTTTCTGGCGTCTGCGGTTTTACCTTATTTTCAATTTCCCCGGCGGGAGGTTTGGAGACATGATCTGCTTGAATAGCCACACAATTTGTGGCATTGAAATTAAGGTTATGTCCGCTCGATTGATTGGAGTGGAGGACGATGACGGAGTTCTGATTGATTTAGATTTATTTTGGGGGCTAAAATGGGTCAGGTTTTGTCATTAGAAATACTTAGCTGGTATTTTACATGGTAAATTATTTAGTTTAACAAGCTAAAGTCTGGGTTTAGGTTTATCCCAAAGCAGGGTGGGGCACGGAGGATCAAAATCGGAGCCTGACAGCAGAAACTAAACAAAAAATTAAACAGAAAATATCCAAAAAATTTAAATCAAAGTAAATTAAATTAAATGAAATTCCTTAGAGCTCAATGCTTACCTTCAACAATCTGTAAGTTTTGTTTTTGTACTTCTAATTGACGTAAATGGTCAACTAAGTAAAACAAATTATACTGAAAATATTTCAAATAATTAAATTAAATTCAATTAAATTCCCTAAAGCTCTATGCTCATTCCCCACGATGTATAAGTTTTGTTTTTGTACTTCTAACTCTTAAAAATCAAGTAAAATTTTAAAAAACCTTTGACTTACCCGCTCTCCCTTCCTCCCATGTCGTTCCAGGTGTGGTTCAAGAACCGTCGCGCCAAGTGCCGCCAGCAACTGCAGCAGCAGCAGCAGTCCAACAGCCTGAGCAGCTCCAAGAACGCCAGCGGCTCCAGCGGCGGCAACGGCGGCAGCTGCAGTAGTTCATCCAACAGCCGCAATGGCAGCAACAACAATGGATCCCAGAGCGGATCCAGCAAGTCGGGCCAGAAGCAGAGCGGCGGCCACGGCCAGTCACAGTCCAGCCAAGGCCAGAGCGGCGGCGGCGGCCAAGGAGCAGGGGGATCTTCCAGCGGCAGCAGCAACTCGGCGGCAGCGGCAGCGGCGGCCAATGCAGCGGCAGCGGCAGCCACGCAATCGCTCAAATCGCACCACAACTCATTCCTGAGCGCTGCGGCAGCGGCGGCGGCCAACAGCAGTGGGAACGGTGGAGGCGGTGGCGGAGGAGGCGGCGGCGGTAATGGTGGTTCCACTCCAAACAGCAGCAGCAGCAGCAGCGGCGGCGGCGGAGGCAGTCACCTCTCAGCGGCAGCGGCAGCGGCGGCCCTCAACGTGACCGCTGCGCATCAGAACTCCTCGCCACTGCTGCCCACGCCGGCCACCTCAGTGAGTCCGGTGAGCATTGTCTGCAAGAAGGAGCATCTCTCGGGTGGCTACGGAGGCGGTGGAGGCGGCTCCGGCGTCGGCGGCAGCTCCTCCTCGGGCGTGGGCCTCGGCGGCGGCCTGAACCTGGGCGGCGGCGTTGGAGGCGTCGGCGTGGGTGTCTCACAGGACCTCCTCCGCTCGCCCTACGATCAGCTGAAGGATGCCGGCGGCGATATTGGAGCCGGAGGCGTCCACCATCACCACAGCATCTATGGCTCAGCGGCGGGTGGTAGCAATCCGAGGCTCCTCCAACCCGGTGGCAATATCACGCCCATGGACAGCAGCAGCAGCATCACCACCCCATCGCCGCCGATTACACCCATGTCGCCACAGTCGGCGGCCGCAGCGGCGCATGCCGCTCAGTCGGCCCAGTCCGCCCACCATTCGGCTGCCCACTCGGCGGCCTATATGTCCAACCACGATTCGTACAACTTCTGGCATAATCAGTACCAGCAGTATCCCAATAACTATGCCCAGGCACCGAGTTACTACTCCCAAATGGAGTACTTTAGCAACCAGAACCAGGTCAACTACAACATGGGTCACTCCGGATATACGGCCTCGAACTTTGGCCTGTCGCCGTCGCCGTCCTTCACTGGCACCGTCTCGGCGCAGGCCTTCTCGCAGAACAGCCTGGACTACATGTCGCCGCAGGATAAGTACGCGAACATGGTGTAGAATCTACTGATGCAGTACTGCGGCGGGGGGAGCACCACCGCCAATTCGGGGGGCAGTGGATCGGTGGCCAGTGGTGGTGATAGCTCGCCGCTGCTGGAGTCGCACCATCATCAGCTGGGGCAGCAGCAGCAGCAGCAGCAGCACCAGTTGCAGCATCTCCAGCAGGAGCAACATCATCTCCAGCAGCAGCAGGAGCTACAGGATCCTCACCAGCACCTGGATAACTCCTATGGTTAGGATGAGATACATATCCCGCCCTCCCCGATACTCTGAACAACACACACAGCCCGTAGAACCTTCCTTGGCCACGTTTCCAGTTGGTGGAATTGGTACAGTTGCAGCCAAAAGTCAAGACAGAGATCTATGAAGATTAGAGTGACCGCGTAAGGTATTTTTTTATACTGGAAAAAACGCATTAACGCATTATTTTGTTGAAAATTTAACTTAATTACAAAATTAAATAAAATTCTAAACAAAATAGTTCGATTATGGACAGCGAGAGTGGTTTTTACCTTGTAAAAAATACCATAAACGGTCACTCTAATGAAGATCTCGCTTTTAGACGGTTTTCACTGGGTTTTTGTTACAAAATATATTTTTTTCTCAGCGTTTCTTAAATATTAGAGAACTTAATTTGGTAAAAAATATCACAAAATCGGAATCCCAACATTGCCAACTTCACCATCTAAAAACCCGCTAAGGAAGCCCGGGCTGCTAGTTTTATTTCCCCTTTTTTTTATTATTGTAGTTAACAAGAATTTTTTTTTTTTTCATACATATGAATATATATATATATATATAAATATAAATAAACTTAAACTAACTAAAAAACGTGTGTATAAAAAAAGACAGAGAAGTTTGCAAGTTTATAAAGTTTGAACTTGAACGTAAATCGTAATTAAAACATAGGTATTATAGAGACCTAGCTTAAGCCGCCAGGATCAACGAAGTAAATGAGTGATAAAACGATAAAAGCGATAAAAAACAAAGACAAGCAAATCAAAACAAAGCAAAGAGTTTGTTGCAAAAAATCTAAAAGCAAGAAAGGGAAAAGCATAAGCACGAGGAAAGCATAGGAGAAGGCATTAAGTTAAGCGAGAGGGAGACAATTTTTAAATGCAATACGTAGACCATGCCATGGTTTTGGGGGGTACTTTTTGGGGATTAACCCGAAAAAATCGAGAAATCAGTAAGGAAAAAAATAGAGCTGCACCAAAAGCGGGCTCTCAGCATATCATAAACGCTAAATCTTAATTCCAATTTCAAGTTCTCTTTAAACCAAGCTAAAAACTAAAAAAACTAAAACATAACATTACGAGCGAAAGAAAAAAAAAAGATAAAAAAAAGTTTCAAGTTCAAATCATCATTTTGTCGTCTCAAAAACTAAGAATATTTATACATAAAGCGAAAAACAAAAGGAATATATATATATATAGAGAATACAAACCCAAATCAGCTAAAACGAATTAACATTTCAGACTTTAAAAGCATATAATGAAGGAGTAAAAAAAGGATTTAGCCACTAAGCGAAAACTCGAAATTATAAACTTCACAACTTGATCAATGATATATATATATATATATGCGTATATATGTATAG
This sequence comes from Drosophila tani, assembly GCA_008042535.1. Taxonomy (NCBI): domain Eukaryota; kingdom Metazoa; phylum Arthropoda; class Insecta; order Diptera; family Drosophilidae; genus Drosophila; species Drosophila tani. The sequence goes on along the minus strand of VNJO01010935.1, from coordinate 116,348 downwards.
GAAATTTTATTGCAAATAAAGAAAAACAAGCCACAATCCAAAAGCGAAACAAAATACAGCAAGACATATTTATATATATATATAAAGAATAGTTTAACATAATTTTTAAAAAATGTACAAAAAACACTTGGAAAATTCTTGGTAAATATATATATACATACAGCATATATATATCGATATGTGTGAGTGTAAATGTCTTTCATAAAAAAACGTACGCTAAAGATAAAGAAATATAAACAAATAACGAGCAACTTTTGTAATATTAAAACACACACACACAAAAGCAGACAAAAGACAGGCAAAAGTTAGTTCAATGGCGATTTCCCTTCTGGCATTTTTTGTTTAGTTTTAATTTCAATTTAATTGTAATTTAAGCTTAACAATTTGTTTAAAAAACACACACATCACAACACACACACACACCACACACACTCGAACGCATGTAAGGAAAAATTTAAGAATATTTAGCATTTAATTCACTAAAGTTAAGAACATTTTTTTTCCGCGGGTTAAATATTAAGCGAAAAAAAAAAGAAAACGAAGAGAATGGATTAAAGCAAGAAGATAAAGGATAAGGAGGGGTGGATAGTCGAGGAGGATAAACAAAATTAGTTATTAATATTTAAGAGCCGGATCTATATAGTGTATAGAGACCTGTACTCGTTCATACACATGCCGCATATATGACCATATATATGTATATGTACGTATGCTCCCCTATATATATTATATATAATTATATGCTAACGTTTAAGCAAACTGGTTAATTCTTTTTTTTTTTTTAATTATAAAACCGAAAGAAAAACTAAAATAATTGTAAAAAGTTCACAAAAATATGATCAGATGAATAATATATATAAAAAACAAAAAAAAAACATTACAATGAGTTTTATTTAAGCGGGGTGGGAAAGAAGGGTTCTTGTTACTTTAATTATTTATTTTCTTAGAAACTTACAAACAAAAAATGGAAGACAACTCATTTAATGCCTTGCAATTATTTTTAATATTTTTTTGCCCTTTGAATTACAGATTTTCTCCATAATTCCATTGTCTTCTCTCAATTAGAGATGGAAAAACATCGAAAACAATAGATTTAATATCGATTTTTGCATGCAACTTCGAAGACTTTGATTATCTTTCAGCTTTACTCCCAATTAAATTTTTTATTCAGTTTTATAAATATTAAAAATAAGATAGAAGAATCTCAAGACTCTGGACAGATTTTTCGTAATATTTTCAATTATTTTAAACTCATTTAAAATTAAAACTCCGCTGAGATTGCAGAATCCCCAGCTAATAATATTCCTCCATTCCCCACCTGGCTTTGCACACCTGATTTGCAAAAAGACAAACAACTCCTGGGGATTTTTTCGGCAAGAATTTCGGTTGGACAAACAAAAAGGAGAAGAGATGGTCGGGAACATTCCTGCGGCGGCCTATAATCGTTTCTGATTTCAGATTTTCGCTGTTTGTTTGCGCATTTATTGGCATCCGCGGGGCACGCGTCCGTCCGCCTTTTTTGCCTTCTGGATTTCAGGCTCTTATTCTTTTTTTGATTCCAGCGGCTTCTGAAGAAACTTGCTCTCTGGCTCTGCCCCCGTCAGCGCCTTGATAACAATGGTAGGTAGGGGCCACTCCAGTTCGTAAAAGCTCGCAGTTCCCATTCCCGGTTTGCTATTCCGGAGCAAAGCGAATCGAGGGCGAGGCAGCAGGGCGAGTCGAGTCAGCCATCATCATCATAAACCATTAATTCAGCTCATAAAACTTGCCACGCCCCGGCCCGGGCCCAGGACTACACTCAGCGGAGAGAGAGATATAGCTGGGGTCTTGAATAAAACTAAGCTCAGTCATTCAGACATATTTTAGGGCGGGATTTCTTAATTAATTAAACTAAGGAATTTATTTAGCATTTTTCTATATTTTCTTATATTTATTTTTTTATTTATAAAGCAATTTAAAATAGAGAATGGAAATAATTGTTTGGAAAATTAGCCCAAGTTATACTGCCTTCAGTTTGAGGGGTTGGACTTAAATAGAAATATAAATATAAAGCTATGAATAAATGTAGCAAATATTGTAGGAACGACTTATTAGGGTTAAAATATTTTTAAATGTTTTTTTGTGACGTTACCTTAGCATCAAGATTATATCTGATGTTTGTATTATGGCATTATATAAAGAAAAATTATGAAAGCAGCAGATTATTTCACTCCGCATACATTTTTGGAGGATTTAAACTGAGGCAAGGCGGATATCAAACCTTTTTGCGCACCGCAACACATTATTTGGTCCTTCGAGCCGGATAGAATAAATATAAACCTAGAATTTAATTTAATTAACAAATTAATTCTTAAAGGTCTTTCATTATATTATTTATTATATTTCTTTATTAATAACTTATTAATAGGAATAATTTCCTAGAGATGCCTCAATTTGTGTGCACCCTTGCTTAGATTATTTTCTATTAATTATGCTAATGAAAATGCTGGGAAATTCATTTGCCATTTGCGGCTAATTGTCGCACCAGCCAAGCGGCACGTGCGGCGGCTCAATCAGATTGAGAAGCTGGGGGACTGGTAACTGGGATCTGGGGAGTCACCTATCTCTCAGATACAATCGATTCCCAAACTTCTCGGATGGCCTCCCCTGCCTTATATTTTTTCGCCTGCCTCGTGTTATCTGGTGGGACACGCGACCCATTTTCCATTACCATTTTCAGCAGAGACCAGAGACCGGAGACCAGAACCCCGTGCTATCCTATCCTATCCATCTTTATCGGCAGTCGTCGACGTCGTAGTCGTCGTCGTCGTCATCAATGGGCGCGTGTTGCTTATAGAATTACCAACTAATTCGGTATTTATGAGGCTTCGTCGAGTGCATTTTGCGGGTCTAGGAATCGCTTGGGCTTTCGCCTCTGCCTCTGCAGGTTGCCTTTGCCTTTGCATGGCGTGGTCTGGGTCTTGTTTGGGTTTCTGGGGGGCAGCAGCAGCAGCGAGAGAAGCCAGCAAATTGAGATGCTACTACCCCCGGCGGCGGCAAATTGTTTTTAATCTTCCGTTGCGCCTTTTACCGGCGCGTAACCCCAGTCCCTGTCCCGGTCTTCGTTCTGGAACAACAAGAAGTACGTAAATGTAAACGTAAACGCAAACGTAGAGCATCCGCTGATGGAATGAAAATACAAATGAAAAGGAAAATGGCAAAGAAAATGAATGAAATGGAAATGAAAATGAGAGCCCAGCCAGTCCAGAGTTTTACCCAATTTCGCACACAGCCATAGGGTTTTTTATATCTTTGATTAGATACCAGATAGAGCTCGAAAACTGCCAATTATTTTGCAGATAAGTATCTTTGTATCTTGACACTGCCACGAGCTGGGAATGCTGTTATATAGATGGTATCTGTTGGAAAAAAAGAGAGGGTTTTATTGGTTTATGGTCATAGGGTATTATTTAAGGGTTTTAATTGAAAGATATATTTTAATTAAAGACAGGAAGCAGTATTAGCTATTTTATAATTATTATTAATTTCATTATGGTCTTCAAAATCAATATTTTATAAGATAGAGAGGGTTTATATATGAGATTAAGATTAAGATTAAGTTAATATATAAGATATTTAATTGCTGAAACTATAGTATTTTCAAATACTGCAATAAATAAATTAAAGTCTCAAAGAAATATATTTAGAAATTAAGTAGAAAGTAGGTAGCTTTTTCAGTTTAAATTATATGATTTAATTAAGAGACGAACATTTAGATTATCAAAGAAATATATATTAACTCTATATATATATGTATATTACAACTATAATATTTCTTGAAGAATCTAAATGTTCGTCTCTTAAATAAATCCTGTAATTGTGGTAAGTAGGTGATTTTTCTTTAATTAAAGGGAAGAAAGGTTTGCAATAATAAGTTTTGTTATATTTTTTTTTATAAATAATATGAGATTTACTAGAATATAAAATATGTTATAAACTAGATTATCATCTTCAATAAGAACTATAATCTAATCGAGAAAATAAAATATAATATAATCTTGAATATAAGCAAGAATATAAACTATAATAAAGACTAGAAAATAAACTATAATAAATACTACAATATAATTTAGAAAATACAAAATAATATAAACAAAATTATAAACAACAATCCAAACAATTTCATCTGAAATATTTCCTAAAATTGTATTACTTAAAAATACTATAAGACAAACTAGTATATAAAATATATAATAAACTAGAATATAAACTAGAATAAAAACTAGAAAACTAGAAAATAAGCAATATTATAACCAACAATACATACACTTTCCTCTCAAATATTTCCTAAAATATTCTTTCCATAAGGACCCAAAAGGACCTTCAGAACCGCAGCCTTTGTTGATGTTTTGGCCGCCTGTCGGCGGTTGATTTGACTGCACGACACGTGACCTGTCCTGCCTGATCCCATACAAAATCCATTCAATACAGCAGGCTGGAGAGATCCCGATCCCGATGTCGCTGCCGATGCCAATCGAAGCGAAGGACGACCAGGACGAGAACAAGGCGGTGTCCTGACCGCCCGTCAATGTTTTCATCTTTCACGCTGGGCGGCGGCGGTGCGTCGTGCTGCCTTTTTGGCATTTTATTTATCAACTTAATTTTTGGCTTGGCTTCTCGGCTAATGGAGAGAGCCCCTGCCTGTCCTGCCAGAGCCAGAGCCTGAGCCATCCCCATACCAGCATCCACTCGCCCGTACATTGAGAGAAATGCTATTAAAAGGGGAAATTAAATTTCAGTTATTTACTTTTAAAAACTTTCTAAGCTAAGTTAAATTAGTTAAGCCGAAAATACTCTTTTGAGACTCTTAAAAAAATGTTTGTTAGCTTTAAGATATATTTATAGTCTTAAAAAATATATTTACAGCTTGCATTGCACTAGAATTCCCAAGTGGTTGGTCAGCAATCATGTACTGATGACGAAAACTTGTCAAATATATGTTTTAATCTTGTTATAAACATTTTCTACCACAATTAGGCGTTTAAAAGTATAACAAGTCCGTAAAATATTAATTTAACATATATTTATTCAATCTCTGTGCTTGCATAGCACTAGAATTCCCAATTGCTTGGTCAGTCAGCAAGAAAACTCGAGAAATATATTTAATAAACTCATAAAAACATTTTCTTCAAATTTATAAACTGAAAAAAATAATTAAAAACTGTCTGAAATATAAATTTAAAATTGTTGTATCATATGTATATTCTTATCTAGTTTAATAGATTTTTCTGGCAGTGCAGCCACCCCGCTACGCTCGCGCCTGCTGGCTGCACTTGCCCGATAATGTGCGGCGTGTGTGTTTATTTTGATTCTTATCCCGGGAAACCCCCGTGGAAAGTCCTGAAGCTGTGCCGCAGCAGGTTGAACGAACGGCTTCCGGCTTTGAAGTGGTCCCGGTCACAGTGCCGGTACCGCCGATCGGCGGCAGCAAAAACTTATGCTAATTAGTCGAAATTTCGGCATTCTTTGGCAGGGGGAAATCTTCTTCCAGTGCATACACTGACACAACACTGATTAATTGAGCTGAAACATAAAAAGGAGAACAAAGATGGAAAATTTCGCCAATAAAATCGTTGGACAAAAAGCACAATTAAGCTGCCATTTAATATGCGTATTTTAGCGTTTTGTTGTTAACGGATCGTGGCCCGATCGAAGCCTGACAAATTGCTTAGATCCATCTAAGCGCCAACCCCAAGAGAGAGGAAAAAGGCATTTCTAATATTTCGAGGCAAATGATAAATGCTGGAGATGGATTTTTGCCAACAATATAGGTTTTATATTCTCTAAAGGGTTAAAACCAAAGGTTTCTTCAGGCCATTAAGCTGGTTCTTTTATATTTTAGTTAATAGGTTATTATAAAAAATATATAAATATAAGCTGTGACACACTAGATCTTTGTTTAAGTTTTAATGGATTTTATATTCTTTTAGAATAAAAAAAAACCTATTAAATAAGTAACAGCTTAAAAAGAAGATAAACATATGTTCAATTCACTTACTATATATTTTAAATGCATAAATGTTTTGGAAAATGTTTATTTAAAATTATAAAAATTGTATTATATATATTTATCGAGATTTCTCCATCAATGTTCGATTGCTGACCAAGCAGTTGGGAATTCTAGTGCAAGGCAAGCGGTAAATGTACTTCTTAAAACTAGAATTATATCCCTAAACTAAAAAAATTTATTTTAAACTCAATAAAATATTTTAAGCTTGCTTACCTTTATTAAATTTGCTTAAATATTTATAATACCTGTACTTACTATGCCAAATAATTTCTTTATTCAAAAAATATAGACTTTAAAGAGTTGGTAGTTGGTAGTACCCCCTCTCTCTCTCTCTCCCCCTCTCTCGAAATCTCCCCTGTGAATCTGAATAATAATCCCACCGTTTCTACGGCTCTTTCTCGCCCCAACAATGGGCTAAGCCTAATTTGATTAATTAATATAAGAAATGTGTCTTGGAAGAAACAGCTATTTAGTGTGCGACTCGGAAATTCGGTGGCTGCATTCAGATATAACCATATATACACATACTCGTATATAAACCGATCTGGGGATTTGTTTGGGCTTGGAATGTGCTACTTGTGTTGAAAAATGGCCCCACAACAAAAGATGGAACTCGAATATCGACAATATTACACACACCCGGTATGCATAATATACACACGCACACACGCACACACACACTCTTTGCTTTAGCATTCGATTTAAGTTGAATTATTTATGCGATTTTATGTTATTTTTACAGCAAAAGCAACCGTCCGAATTTATTATTGTTTTTAAAATACAATATTTAAATGACTCGCCGTTGCCAGGCGATAAATAATGCAGTTCTGCCCCCCCTCCCCTACCCCCTTTGAACGCTCATCTGAACTGATCTGACACTGTCATTGCATAAATTTCGGTTTTTTACATTTCCACCATACTTACAGCCGACAACAAAGAGCGAGGCGAGTCCAGGTCCAGGTCCAGGCCAGCTGACAAGAAGAGTTCGTTAAGGGAAGAGCCCGCTAAATAAATATATATGAACATATACGAGTATGTACGGACAAGCAGACGGACAACGGACAAGGACACCTCTTTAAAAAAAAAGTATAACAAAAAATTGGGAAGTGGGAGCTTCAAAAATTCCCAAGTCTAAATTCCAAAGCTTACACTGTGTTTGCAAGCGTACACGGATAAGCAGACGGACAACGGACACGCAGACGGACAAGGGCACGCATACGGACACGGACACTTCTTTAAAAAGGTATACAAAAAATAGCAAGTGGTGGTTTTAAAAATTCCCAAGTCTAAATTCCAAAGCCTTTAATGTGCTTTCAAAGTGGCAATAGGTAGTTCCATTCGTAACTATTTATATTAAAAGCATGAAACGACCTTAAAAAGAGCCTTACTTTCTCGAAACCGATATATAAAAATAAGCTTTATTTATATTATTTTATATAATTAATTTTATATCTACTACTATTAATTAATATATATTTAATAGATTGGATCCACTCAATATAATTTAACTAGCATTTTGATGCTATAATTTCATGTCTTTCTTTACAAATTCTTCTAAATTTAAATAATTGTAAAAATAAACATAAAATTAGCTTAAAGTTAAAATAAAATATGTAAAAATTAAACATTGAGGTCTAAATTAAAAGGAAATAACTTAACTACATTATTAAAAGGCCAACTGTTCTCCCTTTCAGAAACCTTTATTTATTTAATATCACAAAAAAGCTAAAGTAGAAAAATAAATACAAAACTTTGTTGTTATATAAATATTTCAATTGTTTTAAAATTATAAGAAAAAAGCTTAGATTTAAAATAAATGTGCATTATAGGCGAAAAAAACATAAAAAACCCTAAACTCTTCCCGAAACGAACTGTTCCCACTGTTCCCATCCATCGAAATACCTTCCACACTCAAACCGGGCAAAAGGCAAAAGCAATCCACTTGCGTTCCAGCTGGCCGGCACTCTTTATAGCCATCTCGCTCGGGCCGGAAAGGCGTTCACAATGTCGCCAACGCGAGACGAGCAGCGACGTCGACGCAGCAAGCGATGCCTTAACGTTAAATTGTCGCCATTGCAGTGGTTGATGTGTGAGCGAGACAAGCATATGGGCCAACACGGTATCACATAGCAGAATGTGCTGGTGTGTGTGTGTGTCTCTTTTTGTTGCTTGTATTTGTTTGCCTTTGCGTTTGCGTTGCTTACATTAATGTTTCGTTGCCTCCTCATCCCTCCCACTCGAGCACTCCCTCTTCCTTCTTGCGTTCTCTGCCGCCTGCTCCCCGGCCCCTTGTGGAGCCATGCTCCTTCCGCCTTTTTTGTGGATCCGAAAAGCCACCGTCAACAACATTTTTCGCCTCTCGCACTTCAAAGTCACAATTCCTCCTTTCCGCCTTCAACGTTTACTTCTCTCAGCTCCCGCACCGCCCCCCTTTCCCCCTCTGCCCCACTGCCTGGCCTCCCTTTCCGCCCTCTGCCCCCTCTGCCTGGCCTCCCTTAGCTTTACCGTTGTTTTTGGGGTTGCATGGGGAACGTTTCTTTTTTTGTCGTTGTCGTTTTTGGGGCGGGGGGCGGTGGAGATGGGGGGTTTGATTTTATGCTCGGCTGTTTTTCCCTCTTTTCCAAGCATTTTTCTTACGCTTCGTGATATGTATGTTTTTTCCTTCTTCATTTGCTGGCAAAAATTTTTCTTTTCATTTGGCGAAACAGGCAACGCCAATCAAGCCACCTCCGCCCCCTTTTCGCTCCCCGTTCAACCCCCTTTATTTCGGTACATAAGCTCCCCAATTTCCCCCCTTTTGCCGCCGCCCCACACATTGGTAGCCCAAATATTGTACATAAAACTCGGTGCTTTTTCCAATCGAGAGGGGGTTGTGCTGGGCAGAGGGTAGGGTAGGGTTGGGTTGGGTTGGGAGCGAGTAGGGGTTGGTACGGGACCGAGTATAACGGCACCAGAGATAACGAACTAACTAACTAACGTTGAAATCAAAATCAAGCAGCCCGAAATGCTGGAAAAGGAGAAGAAGGGGTGGAAGGTACTGAAAGGGAGGCACGGGAATAGGGGAATGGCTGGATATGGAACGGAATAGGGAGGAATACCCAGAGGAGGGATATGTGTGTCGGTATATACACAAACACTCAGTGTTGCACGGAAAGAAAAATCTGCCAGACTGCTTTTGGTCTTTCGAGCCGGATGACTTGAAAAAGATAAATTAAAAATAATAAATGCCTTATAATAATATTCAATAGATAAGCTTAGAAAATGTGTTTTTTCTTGAAGATTTTAAAATTCTTCAGTTCCAAAATCAGCTAATAAAATACATAATACAATTTTTCTATAAGAAATATTTACTTAACTCAAAGCGAAAGTTCTAACAGAGATCCTTAAGCTTTCTCTTCTCTGCATGATAGTATAGGGGAAGATATAGGGGAACAAAGTCCCAAATTGAGAAAAGGGAGGGTGTATGTTTGTATTTTTATTGATAGGAGGTGTTCATCAGTTCTCGCATCGATGCTGGACTATATATCCGTAATTCCCCCCCGCCACTGAATCCATTTGGCAACAACATTTTCAGTTGACTTCAAACATTTTCTTGTCGCTTTTATTTTGTGTGTGCTTTTGCCTTGGCCTTCCTGTTTCCTGTTTCCTGTCCCTGCCTCTGCCGGCCATCAGATTTCACTTTGTTTGTTTTGGATTAATTGAGGGACTAAGGCAATTAGAGTAAAAATTGATGGGTTTGGGGGATTTGTTTCAAAAATGGCAAGTTTTTATCCATCAGCTGTCGATGCCAGTTGCATTCAAGAGATATGTATTTAGGTGGGAAAGGTCATAAAAAAACAGCTACAAATGGAGGAAATTAAGGAAGGGACATATTTGGAGGATAAAAATAAACTTTAAATTAAATTAAATGATTATTTAATATATTTTTTATATGGGAACTCACCTTTGATTTAATTTAAAACTTAAATACAGAATAAATACTGAAAAAAAGATACCGAAAAATCAAGTAAACAAGCACTGACATCGAAATTAAATAAAATAAAATCAAATGAAAAATGAGCAGATTTTCGTTGTTATTATTATTATTTCGTCTTATTATTATTATTCTGATTATTTCCCCTTGTTTATTGTTTTAATTTTGGGCCTGGCTTTGCTGTCGCTTTTTGCTTTCTGCTTTTTGTTTTTCGCTTTTTGCTTTCGGGTAATTTGCTGATTAAAACAACACAAGGTAAGACACAACTTGTTGTTGATGTGTGTCTGCCTCTGTGTCCCCGTGTGCTGCTACTTTTGAGCATTAAGCATTTTCAGTTTTCAATTCATTTGACTTTTCATTGCAAATGCCAGGGTATTATCCACACGCTTTTAAATTAATTAAATGCAGCAACGTCCGGGGCGGGAGGGTGGCATGGCAGAGGCTGGCCATAAAAACACGCTGCACGGAGCCCAATCGCACACAGAGGCAAGTCCTGAACGGTAGTCAAGCAGCAGAAATATCAGCATACATAGAAACATATATATCTGCATATATCCCACGGCCCAACCCTCTCTTTTTAATAAGGGCGCAAAGTCAAAATGGAAAATGTTCAATGCACAGAGAAAAATATATGATCTTCTTGCTGGTGGTGTTAAGGGATAGTGTACCTTAAACAGGGATAGTGTACCTTTAGTTAATTTAAAATAAGCCATATTTCATATTAAAATAAACGCCGAAGAAAGCAGACCACTTTCCTGACTTTTTATTTTGGAATTTGGGTCCTTCGTGCCGGATGAGTAGCGATTCCAAGTTACTACAATATATTATAATGTAATATTTCCTTAAAACAAACTAGTTAGCTTTGAAAAGCGTAACTCTCTTATTCCTGTGTAAATATAGATGACGATAATGATGTCGATAACGAGGCCTTCATCGGACATGAGCCATGCGAACTCCCCTCCAACCCTTTGCAAGCCCCTGGAAGGGTGAGAGGCTGGGTATCCTCACTCCCATCCCCCTCTCACTCGATTCGTCCTTATGCTAATTGGCATATGCTCAATTAAGCGCTGTGGAAACCAAAGCAACCAGCAACCAGCAACTGGCAATCAGCAACATTAACAAGAGCAACTACTAACAATTGCTGGGGAAAAGTATGCTGCAGCAATTGCAGTGCCACTTTAGCAGCAATATATGCCAAGGAACTCACATTATGCAGCAAGGATAAGGCGCTTTGGCGAAAAAAGGCAGTGCCAATCCTTGCAAGAAGCTTAATTTGTAAGGAGTTATTGCTAGAAAGCATGCTTTGAGGGCAATTAATGTATTATTTTTATATTATTTTCTTAGTAATTGGTATTACTTTGAATTAAAGAATATATCTCAAGGAACTCACATTACGGTGCAAGGATAAGGCGCTTTGGCAAAAAATGCAGCGCCAATCCTTCCAAGAAGCTTAATTATAAAGGAGTTATTGCTAGAAAGCATGCTTTGAAGGCAATTAGTGGATTATTTTTATATTATTTTCATATTAATTGGTATTTCTTTGAATTAAAGAATATATCCGAAGGAACTCACATTACGCTGCAAGGATAAGGCGCTTTGGCAAAAAATGCAGCGGCAATCCTTCCAAGAAGCTTGGAAAGAATGCTTTCAAGGCAATTAACTTATTCTTTTTATATTATTTTCATATTAATTAGTATTACCTTGATTTAAAAAATTATTAAAACAACAAAGCATGCTTTGAAGGCAATTATAACACTATTTTATTATTAATTATAATAATGAAATAATGTTATAATGTTATATGATTTTGTTATTATTTTTAATATAATATTAAAACTTGCTCAAGCTTTTGTGTTTTTTGCCAAGAAGCAACGTCCATTGTCAAAGGCAAGCAGAGCTCATGTCAGCAGGACGAAAAAGTTGCCGTGACAACTGCAACTATAAAAGGAGACTGCAGCAACGGAAAATGCTGCTGGAAAAATCAACAAGAGTGAGATTTTCCACAATTGTAATAAAGCAGCTCCGCGTGTTTTAATGCCAAAAAAAGAAAAAATTGAGGGAGGAGAAACACAATGGAAAATACTTGCGGGAAAAGTGGCAACTGCAACGGGCAATAACAACCTCAGCTTTGGCCACAAAAGTCAGGTTTCATTCTAAAAGTGGAAATATATATATAGAAAATCTTAAGAATTTTACACAATAACAACTTTGGACTATTTATAATAAGGGTTAAATTTAAATTAAAAACTGAGGTTTTACTTGGTAAATAAATAAAGTATTAATAGTTTCAAAAAGGAAACCCTTAAGTAGCACTTTGTATACTTAATAATTTATAAATATAAATATAAATATAAGTACTATTTAAATATTTTTAATCTGAGCCCAGCTAAGATTTGGAAATTATTTTATTGATAGAAAATATATTATATATGTATATTATTATATTATTACTGCCATCTTTAATCATTTATTAAATTAATATACTAAAAAAAGTATTGTTAAAATAGTATTTAAACAAGTAAAACAATAAATTAAGCAATTAAAAAAACTAAAAGCCAAGTTATAAGCTTATTTAATAAGTGTATGCATAATTACCTTTACTAATAGCTACATAATAACTATAATCTCCGAGATATTGCAGCTGCAACACAAATCTCAAGTCGAAACAATTGCCGGGGCGGAGTTTTTGCCGGCTGATTTGATCGGGGTAACTAATTCGAGGGCGCGATGCCATTTCCCTTTTTCCATTTTCCATTTTCCATTTGTTACGCCAGCAGGCAGCAGCGGCAGGCAGCCCTTCGGCGTTCGAGCTTCAAGATTGCGTTGCTAGGTGTTGGCATTAACTCGCAGAGCAGCAGCCCGGGAATCATCGTTCAGTCATCATTTAGCCATAATCAAAGCAATCACCCGCAACCAGGATTCAGGATTCAGGACTCAGTGGGAGTAGGAGGCGGAGGACTTATCTCCCAAGCCAAGTCAAAATGTTAATGTTGCTAATGTTCCTCTGCTAAGGATGCATATGTCAACATTTTTTCCAGGGATTTTAAATATAGCCAAGGGAAGGGGGCTGGATAAGGCCGCTGGCATAATAATTATAATAATAATGGCAGCTAATTAATGACATTTTTCACTAGGTTAGTCAAGGCCTTTTCTAGTTACTAAATTAAACATGTTTTTAAACGTGCCCGTTTAGCATTGATTGTTAATTCAGCAAAGCGATACAACAAGTGATTTATTTGAACAATTATTCGTTACTAGTTATTAGTTATTAGCTACTAGCTATTAAAGTCACTTTGTGTGGCACTTGATTTCGATTTAGAGAGAGTAATTAAGCTTTTAGCAATTAGCTTTAAGTTGGTAATTGATATTTATGGGTGTAAGGCATAATTTATGGGGAGTTTTATATGAAAAATTAATTTCTTGGGTTTTAAAAGCTCCAAATAATATATTAAGAGTATTTTAACTACAGAGAACTTCTTTAAACTAATATACCAGTAATTTTAGGTATTAAATTACATGTTCAACTAATTTAATAATATCGATATAAGTGATATAAATTATAAAATACTAAGTATACGAATAATATATATATATATTATAATATTGGCATAGTTTTGTTATATCAAAAATAAATATCTTAGGCTTTAACAGCTAAAAAAAATATAATTAGGAATATTTCAAATACAACAAACTTTTTTTGACTAATTTACCAGTAAATTTAGGTATTAAATTACATTACCAACTGAGTAAATAATATAAATATGAAATAATAAATTTAGAAATATTATAAATATAAAATAATATTGGGTTAGTTTTGTTATTTTTAATTTTTAAAGGAAAATGTGCCTTATTTCGCTCAATATATATTTTTGTAGATACAAAATAATATAAATATAAATGATATAAGATATATAGTAAAATAATATTGGCATAGTTTTGTGGCTCAAGATATATTTTTTTAGATACTCTATGGGAAATAATACCCATATTTGTTCCTATAAAAGTCTGTAAAAAATAACTAAGATATAGCCCTTATATTTATTTATTTATTTGTACTATATGCTTAATTATAAACTAAGTTACAGGCTATAGCCCTTATTTAACCCTGATATAACCCTGATATTAAAAGACTTTTACTTATTTTTTCTGCATTTTCTAAGGACACTCACAGACATTATTCTCCTTAAATCGCCTCTGGCATTCCATTCTTTCTTTTATTCTTTATTTTTTATCAAAGCCAATCAACACCCGAGACAAAAGTTTGCCCCTTTGTTTGGCGATAGGTGATAGTTCCAATTTCAGAGTGATTCCCTGATCTCCTGATTGCCTGCTGCTCCGTTGCAGCCCGATCCCGAGTTCGAGCCCGAGCCTGAGGTTTTCGAACTGTCAATCAGGGGATCGGCTTTCAGAAAAAGTGCACTCAAGCCCGAGGACTCGCCGGGACTCATCTGTCCCTCCCCGATTCTGTGGCATCCATTGTGTTGATGTTTTGTGTGCTGCCGATGGCGACATGATCGATATATACTCGTATATATATACATACATATGGGCTTATATTTGGGCCCATTGTTTGACTCATACATATCAATATGTATATTTTTCGGGACAGTCCCGGCATTGACACTTCTCACTTGGGCGCGATAAGCGATCTGGGATCGGGCATCCCGAAATGGAAGTCGCGCGAGTGTCAAAAACCATTTGAGGCCAAAATAGAGCAAACATTTCAATTAGGCAATATCTGGTAATTTAATATGTTTGTTGCTCATTTTACTCCCTTTTTGAGGGATCTGCAAAATGGCGGAGTCTAGCGATTGAATTTAAGCAGTTAATCAATTATGGGGGAGCCCATGTTAAGTCATTTATATTTTTATTAGAAAAATATATAAAAATGGGAGAAAAGGTAGAAGAAGTGCTAGGAAAATATTAAGAGTGTAAATGTTTATTTGTATAAAACTATGAATATTTTAAGTACACTTTAAAGTCAAATTAACAACTAAATAAACTTTAAAATTTTTCTTGGAATTTATTTATTTATTTATTTATTTATTTATTTATTTATTTATTTATTTATTTATTTATTTATTTATTTATTTATTTATTTATTTATTTATTTATTATTAATTTAATTTTATTATTATAAATTTAAGTCCGCTTAGACATAAAATTAATAAATTAAATACTAATCAAAGAACCAGAACAGCAAAATACAACATTTTCCTATAAAACAGAGCTGCTCACGCCGTGAACTCGAGAGCTCCTAAAGCACTTAACTTTTGCTCTTGCGGCTTCTTACCATTTTCTCAAGTCAAACTATTCCACTAAAAAATCTAAAGAATTACCTAAAATGTTTATAAATTATTAAACATTTATATATTTGCCTCTTACCCCTACCCTCTGCTTTTTTCCGCCATTTTTGTTGTCTGCCATCGCCAGGATCCTTGACCGACGATCCCTCCCACTAACTTCAAGCGGAGGCGGCGTAGGAAACTAAGACTCCAATTAGCCTGGCTCTTCAGCTCTTGGCCACCATTGCTCATTACGCTCGGGAGGAGCAGGGCCTTCTGGGGTTTCTGGGGGTTCGAGGGGTTCGAGTGAGGGGCTCCAGAAATAAGTGAAGCACTTGCTGTGGGCTTTAACACTTGGCATCTGGCCAGGAGAGCGGGTATCTGGCGACAACGGCCAATGGTCCAAGCCAAGCATACAGAGAGAAAAGGGTATTTAATTTATAGTATTTATTAATTATAATTGTTATTATTATTCATAATTTATGTAAATATTTATAACGTTTTTTGAGCTGTTTTAAATATTTAAAGGTTCTCAGATCAAGTTAAGTTCAAGCAAAGCGAGTTTTCTTTTGGAGAAGTGAACCAAACTTGTTAAAATTATTTTATTTTATTTATTTTTAGTATAAAGTGAAACTAAATTCCTAAAATTATTTTATATAATTTATATAAATATTTGTAAAGTTTATTGTATTATTTTACATATTTAAAGGTTCTCAGATCAGGTTAAGGTTAAACAAATCGAGTTTTCTTTGGGAAAAGTTAAAAAAATAAGTAAAAATTTGTTCTCAAAATTATTGTATGCACATTGCTAATAGTTTATATATATTTATATAAATATTTATGAAGTTTATTTCATTATTTTAAATATTTTAGGGTTCTAAGATCCAGGTTAAGCTCAAGCAAATCAAGTTTTCTTTTGGAGAAGATCTAGTAAAAAGTGCAACAAAATTCTTAAATTTTATTTATATAATTTATATAATTAATTTTGAAGTTTATTTAATTATTTTAAATAGTTTAGGGTTATAAGATCCAGGTTAAGGTTAAGCAAATCAAGTTTTCTAACTAAATTCTTTAAATTATTTTATGTATAGTTTATAGTTTAGTTTCGTTTCGATTTTATCGCCGTGTGCAGCGGGGAACTGGGGATTTTATAATGTCGCTGTAACTATGCTTCAGGTGGCTAACAGGTGACCGGTCAGGGACGGCGGCGGGCAGTTGCTGGGGGGGTAGGGGTAGGGGGTAGGGGGGGATGAAAACGTCAACATAAGCAGGCAAGGTATTATTTTTAAGCTCTTCCTTCATTGTCTGCCCTCCCAGACGATGACCAACAACATGGGGGCCATAATAATAATAAGAATAGGAAAGCGGAAAACGGGAACGGGAACGGGAATGGGAAAGGGGGCAGGGCAGGGGCGGGGCAGGAAGAAGACACAAAGGGGGGCGGGCAAAGGGGGGCTGTGTTGGCCAAAGACCAAGAGAAATAATAAGAAGAAGATGTTGACGTTGACGTTTGGATCGAACTAAATAAATGTATTTACTTGTACTTTGTGGCTCAATATAAGAATGGAGGAAAAATAACAAGGACTGGACGGGGTCCGAAGAGGGGGTCCCTCACCCCCCCACAGGGGGTGTGGCCAGCCATCTTGGGCCAACATCTTGGGCTGTAATTTAAAACCCTCTCTCGGAGCGAGGAAACTAAAAGAAGTAAATTAAAAGAACACAAATGCCACTCTTAAGACATAGGCAACGGACAGAGATGGCAAGATGTACACAGAAAGGGAGGGAGGTAAAGACTTGGGAATTACAGGGGGACTTCTTTAAGGTAAATAACAAAATAAATTTGTTTTATAAAATATAAAAAGGTTATTTAAGCTTAGGTAATGTAAAGAGAGCTCAGAAATTGGATCGATTTGAAGATCTTTTTTTTATACTTTGTTTTTCATATCTTATTATATACTTTATATATTCCATAAATAATATAAAGTTAACTATTTTTAAAGTTACTTTAAGTAAATTTGAAGTTACCCTTACAATTATAACGCTTTAATATCAAAACCCGGGCCGTTACCAGTTGGGAATTATATGTCCCCAATCTCCATTTACGATGTTTTCTGCTATCAAAACTAAGATTAAGAAAATGTATAAAAATAACATTGTTAACTATTTATTATTTATTTATTGCTAAAAACTTCCCCTACAAATTTTCCCTTTTAATACCAACACCCGCGCCGTTACCAGTTAGGAATTATAACCCCCCCACTCTCTATTTACGATGTCTTTTCTGCTATTAATATTATTTTAAAACAAATATTAAGAAAATCTATAAAAATAACATTGTTAAATATTTTTAAACTTACTACAGAATTCCCCTAAAATTTTCCTCTTTTAATACCAAAACCCGGGCCGTTACCCGTTGAGAATTACAAGCATTTTCGATAGTTTCTGCTAAGGAATTCCAACTGTACCGATAGTCAATCCAGGGGAGCCGCAATCGAAGTTGGCGAGGCACAAATGAAATGCCAAGAAATATGTCAATGAATTCCGAGTGCCCCCTGACAACCGAGCGATGGAAACCAAAACCCAAGAGGGAAAGCCAGGGCCGGGCATAAAAAGAGATAGAGCTACGCACCAAGAGAGGGAGAGACAGACCGTGGACTTAGTGTGGTCCAGTCCCCAGATCCAAGTCCGAACCTGGCGGCCACAGGGAGCGCTGAATGTTGGATGTTGAACGTGGGACGCCGTCACATTGATGGACTGAAAATGAGCACAGAAGCGGGGTCTTCTGGGAGGGGGAGGCGGGGTCCTCGGCTCTTACGGGGATTTTCGGGGGGGGTCCGGCCGGCAGCAGAAGCAACAGCAGCGGCTTAAGCTGGGCCCCAAGTCTCGAGGTGACTGAAGTATTCCTCGTTTTTGAGATACTCTGATAGGGGAAATAGCTTTAATTTTAATTATATTTTGTGG
Organism: Drosophila tani; assembly: GCA_008042535.1. NCBI lineage: Eukaryota > Metazoa > Arthropoda > Insecta > Diptera > Drosophilidae > Drosophila > Drosophila tani. The sequence goes on along the minus strand of VNJO01010935.1, from coordinate 98,080 downwards.
TATTCTTTTTAAAAATTATTAATATATATTTTTTAATAATAACTAACTAATAAATACTTTTAAAATAAATTATACTTATAGGTATAATATATTTTACAAGCCTTGGGCAATCTTTATCCTATTAAAACTAAGAAGGTAAAGGTAAAGATCTTGGAGAAAATAATTATAGAGGAGACCTAAGCAATATAGTTTATTACATAATTCTAAAAACTTCTCTATAATTCTATAATTATGGAGAAAATATTTATGGAGGACACCTAAGTAATATATATTTTATTAAATAATTCTACAATCGGCTCTATAAAAAACCCCTTTTTCTTCCCTTAATATAGAGCATCCTTAGTCGTCTTCAAGCCCAAAATGTTTATCTTTCTTGTTGTTACTCGCATTTTGATGAGGAAAAATGTGTGCTCTAATTGACAGTTTTTAGATTTTAATCTTCGGCCAAAAGGGGGCTCCGAGAGGTGAGGAGAGAATTTGACTCCTCGCTAATGCATTTTCAGCGTTTTTGGACGCCCATGCCGATGCCAATGCCGATGGCGATGGCGATGTGGCGATGACGATGGGAGCAGCTTATGGCCACCAACAATGACATATGTGATGGGCGTCGTCGTTGTCGGCAGGGGCTGGGGGGATATATATATTCATATATTCATTCATGCATCGCATATGCTCTTTGTCAATTAAGCAATCAGCAGGAAGTTTGCTGCGCACTTTGCCCTGTCAACCCTCCTTCTCCCCCCTCCTCGGAAAGCGCGCTTCATTGCATCAGAAAATCACATCATCAAAAGTCCAGGCAGGAGTTGCAGTGACTTAAAGTAGTGATACCCTCGAAAATAGCCTCGGATATTTATTTATAAAAATATATATATTTTATAGAATATTTTATAATTTTACCTAATATTTTTTCAGATTTTTCTGGCAGAAAACTTGGGCTTTGGCCCTCAAGCTCTGGCACTGGGCATCCCTGCTCCTAGGGTATTTACTGCCCTTTCCTTTGCCCTGTGACACTTGACGTTTGTCGCTTGTCGGCGGGCGATTTTTTCATCATTTTCACAGCAGCAGTCGCTAAAAAATACGTAGCGGGCTGAAAAGAATGTTGAGCCGCATATTAAATACCACCGCCTGAGCTCAAGTGTCAACAGAGCAACTGCGACTCCAGCTCCGACTCCGACTCCGAGTCCGTCTGAGACTTTGATTCTCTGAGCTCTCAGCTCTGTTTCTGTTCTGTTCGGGGCTCGGATTCCCAGTCCCCTGATTTATTTGCAGGAACGGGAACGGGTTCCGGGCAATAATCGGACCCGGCGAAGACCGCCCGCGGCGTAATTGAATATTTGGAGTGTAAAAACCGCACCCGGGTTTTATGCCAGCTAAGGGCAAGGAGTTTTTTGGCAAAGCCAGGACAGAAAAAAATTGATAAAGTATATAGGGAATTAATCAGTCTCTAATAAAGTCATTAATAATAAAGGTAATACAAGGAAAGAAAAAAAATTTATACTATTTATTATGCTTAACTCCATTACCATTGAATATCGATCCTTTGTAGCTTCAACTTATCGATAACAATATAAAAATCAACTAAAAATATTAGGACTTTCCTATATAGGTTTTTTATGTTGAATTTTTGACCGAAATATTAGCTAAACATTTTGATTCTGGGCTCTAAGAAATTAATTTATTAATCTATTGAACATATCGATATAATCGAAATTTTTGCGATTTAGAAATACATTTTTAAAGAAGCTAAATTTAATAATAATCAAATAGGAATTTCATATAAAAGTTTATATGTGATTTTTCAACCGAAATATTAGCTAAAAAATGTTGTTTCTGTGCTCTAAAAGATGAGTTTATAAATCGGTTGAACCTATCAATATAATCGAAATGCTTGCGATTTAACAAATACATTTTTAGAGAAGCTAAATTTAATATTAATCTAAAAAAAAGTAAAAGTAATCTTATAATATTTATATTATTTTTCTGGGCTCCCAGAGCTAATGCAAAACTAAATATTTTATTCAGAGCTCTATAGATATAAATAGTTAAGGATATCGATATCGATTTATGGATGAAATTATGATTCGATATTCGAGCAATATAAATAAATTAATATTTTAATAATTTTTCAAAGCTAAAGGAAAAGCTGCGACCTTTAAAAGGTTTATTTCCGTCAATTAAATTATAATAAAAGGATGGATATCGATATCAATTTATGGATCAAATTATGAATCAAAATTCAAGCGATAGAAAAAAATTCTAAGAGAAATGAAGAGGCATTTTAATAATATTTATTTATGTACTTTTCCAAAGTTAGTGAAAAAGCTGCGATTTTTAATTGGTTTATTTCCTTAAATTAAATTACGATAAAAGGAAGAAATGTACTTTATTTTAGTAAGAAAGGCTGGGAAAATATCTCTGTGGGTGTTGTAAAAAAAAAGAGTTAATTACCACTGTAAGTAAAGAGTGTGGTGTGTGGGGGTGTGTGTGTTTGGTGTAAATAAAATGAATGACTTTTTGCACGCATGTGGGCGAGTGGGTGGTGGCGAGCAGCAGGTGGATGGGGCGTCCACTCGGTTGATTATTGAAAAACACAAGTACAATAAAAATATAATAATAATAATAAGCACCGGGGCATAATGGCGAGAGCAGCTCAATACCCAAACGACTGCCACAAAAGGCGGCGGCGACAAAATAAGGCACAAAACGGCGCTTGAGTGGTAGGAAAAGTTATGCATTCACGGAGGAGCTCCTGGCGAAAAAAGGAAAAAAGGATATGAGGCGGGAAACGAGTGCAAGTGGAGAGTCAAGCAGTCGAGCAGTCAAGGGGGTTGAAGGATAGGGATAGAGCGGGGTTTGAGGTCCTCAAGGGTTGCCAACAACTCATGAATTGCTCATTTAGATTCCAGAGCTGCCACTCGAAGGCGCGCTCGAGTGCCAAGCGACGGGCTTTGTTCGCTGTCTGAAGAAACATAAAGCAGGACCTGCCTCTAGGTTGACTCATTAAATACCCTGGACATAGTCTATAATTAGGAAACTAATTAGAAAACTAAATAATTAGGAAACCCTGAAAATACCCCAAGTTATAGCCAGGAATCTGTGTAGAAAGGATCCTAAAAATATATCTCAGATTATATTTTTTACGAGGCCTCAGAGAATTTTCTTTTACATATATGAATCTTCTCTGTACATTTTTTTAAAATCCCCACCCTATGTAACAAACTCTACTGAGAAAAAGGCCCTAAGATATAGCCAGGAAACTATGTAGAAAAGATTCTAAAAATATATCTTTAAGATTATATTTTTTACTAGGCCTCAGAGAATTTCCCTTTACATATTTGAAGCTTCTCTACACATTTTATTAAGTCCCCACCCTATGTAATTAACTCTACTTAGAAAAAGTCCCTAAGATATAGCCAGGAAACTATGTAGAAAGGATTCTAAAATGTATCTCTAAGATTATATTTTTGTTGAGGCCTCCGAGAATTTCCTTCTATATTAAATAAGCTTTTCTGCACATTTTATTAAATCCCCACCCTATGTTATCAACTTTACATAGAAAAAAGTCTCCTGAAAAAGATAGCAATAGTTAAATATTTATTTCTCTCAAATTTCTTTATGACATTACCCAAAATCCTGTGCCTCCCTATCACTGATATACCCCTCTTGTGACAGAGTATCCAAAACAAGGACAATTGCGCGCCGTGTCGAGTGGTCGCCGAGTCTCCCGAGTTGGAAAACAATGGCGAACAATTGACAAAGACTATACCCCGAGCGTTGTTTTCCCTCACAAAAATATGTACTACGAGTACGAGTAACAAGTACAAGTACAAGTACTACATAGTACTAGTGCTAGTATAGTGTGGAAGGTATAATAGGAGCAAGTGCCAGGCACCTGTGCTGGGTAGCTTCCTCTTCACCGAGCACTCCCATATATTTGTCTTTGGCATTTGGCAGCGACTTTCCCTCTCTCTCTCCCGCTATCGTATTTTCTTTGTGCTTGGTTTTTCCTTTTTCTTTGCAGTTTGCCCAAGAGCTTAGGTCCCCTGCCAGCCATTTTTATCGGATAGGTATCTATATGTATATATATAGAGATAGCGTCGGCGGGCACCACGACCAGACTTGCCGGATCTCTGGCGGATTATGGTGGAAAAGCGGAGCGAGGCGGAAAAGCGATTACGGGGCCGATCAGCTGAATGAGAGAGGAGCTTACCACGGCAGAAGATTACCAAAAGGATTCGTGATACCACTCGCGGGATTAGAGGTTAAGTCCCGTGGATCACCCTAATTTACACCTCAGGCAAGTGATCCCTTAATTGCCTTAAAAAATACTTATTAATTTTCTTCTGATCAGATCAGGTGATCTCTCTCAGTAGGTGCATTGGCCCCGTGTTAGAATAGTGACTGACAGGAGACCCCGTCCGTCCGGCTAATTGCCCAGAAGTTGTCCAAACAATGACGCAGGCGAATGGAGAATGAAAAACCAGCCACCAAAAGGCGGCACTCGATTTAATTAGCGGCCTAATGACGATTTTGACCAAAAACCAACCAAAAGCGATCAGTCGGCGGCGATCCAGCCGCTAATTTGATGAAACACAAAAAGCGAGCAAGTCATGGTCGTAATTGCATAGAATCAGGTGGGAAAATGAATGGCTTGGGTCTGGAAATATCAATATCATTGCGGGCACTGACTAATCGAGAATAATTGCTCCATGTTTTTACAAATCATTTGTCAAGGTATTAAAAAAAAAGAAGAGAAAAAAAAACAGTAATAAAAACAACGAAAGAAATCAATGCTTGTCATTCTACAATACATGCGTTAGTAAAATACAGATCGAAAGGTGAAAGATAAGGTTTAACTAACTAAAATTAAGTATACTAACTTATTTCATTTATTTTACTTTTGTTGTACTAGAAAAATGAATATATTCTTTATCATATTCAATTTCCTTAACACAACGTCACAAGTACCTTAAGAGAATGCATTAAATAGGAGTCTGGCCACACTGCTGCTGCTCTCCTAAAAAATCAGTTTTAACTAACAAAATTTAAGTTTAATAACTTATTTAATTTATAAGAATAATCTCCTTTTTATTTAACTAGAAAAATGAATATATTCTTAATCATAATCAATTTCCTTAACAACCCGTCACAAGCACATTAAGAGTTTGCATTAAATACGAGCCTGGTCACACAGCTGCTGCTCTCCTGAAATACCAGGTTTAACTAATTAAAATTAAGTTTATTAACTTAGTTAATCTCTAAGACTAAACTCCTTTTTATTTAACTAAAAAAATTAATATATTTTAAATCATAGACATTAAAAGAGACATTAAAATATTCAGAGACATTAAATAGCCTGGTCACACTGCTGCTGCTCGCCCTCTTGCCATCTCCCTCCAAATCGTTTGGGTTATGTCTTTTTGTGTGGATGTAAACACGGGGCCGCTCGAACAATAACTGTTGACAGCTCGTAAATTAATAATTTTGCACGGAGAAGAATAGAGAGTGAGTGAGTGAGGGAGAGGGGGAAGAACGGCAAAGAACTGAGCAGCAGGAATACCCGGGGCAATGAAAATGGAAATGGCCGAGAGGGCAGGGGTGCAAATTAGCCGCGTTTCCGCCTCGATCCATCGATCCTACAACAATGATGACAAATAATGGGCGGCAGCAGCAACAAATAAATAGAAAAATCTCCGAGCCCCGATGCCTGTGCCTGACACTTTGACTTCCTGTGGCCTTTTCTCGTTACTTTTTTTCCCATCCCCCGTTTTCCGCTTGGCCCTATTGTGAGTGCATTATCCTGTGCATATTATATTGAGCCTGAGCCTGAGCCTCCCGCTCAGACTCTCAAAACAAATTTCAAATCGAAATCAAAACAAATATTTCGCTCTGCCCATCACACAGCCAGAGCCAGTAGCTCCATCAAGGATCAAGCAGTTTGTTTTGAAACAAGCCGACAATGGCTGAGAAAAAGGAAAGGGACTCGTCTTTGGGATTCCAATTCTCTTCACTCTACTTTTTTGGGTTTGCGAATTGTTCGATTGCCCAAGATGCTGGAATCGTGCAAATCGATCTTTAATGAAGTAGCCGCAGTGGGCGGCACCTTTGTGGGAATTTTCTGTAATGGGCCATGCAAATTGGTGGTTCCTGCGAGGGAAAACACGGAAATACCTCAGACTATTAATCCAGAACTCGGAATATAATATTATTAAATTGTTATTATTTAATTACACTAAGTTTTTACCTTTTAATAATATGTATTGATTAATTTCTTTAATAATATAACCCAAGCTCTTGCTGCTAGTAAGAGGAAAATTCCCCACAAAAAGCTGGCACCAAAAAAAGAGTGACTGGGCGGCTTTCTTCAATTTGTGCGGATGACATATTGGAATTCGCCCGGGGAATGACTTTACGAAATCGGAGAAACAGATCGGAAGCCCGGACAACGACAATAAATATGCCAGATCACCTTCGAAGTGTCCAAGACTGAATCGAGCTAATTTGTTGCAATGAAGCTTACTGGAGCTCTATAAAAAAAAGAAGTAAAGAAAAAAGTCAGAAAAAATAGATGATATTCATTGATAATAAGTTACCTAGTACACTCGTAGAAATCAATGTTACAGATATCTAAGATAGATATTTTTTCAAGAAAGAAATAACACTATTAAACCCCCATTTCACTTTTTTTAAATTCTTCATTAAATATTACATCCTTTCATTTCTTCCTGTGCATGGGAAGCGGAATTGAATCCGACAGCTATTTATGATCCGGCGATCGACAGGTCAGACCTCCCCCCCTCAAAAAAAAAAAAAAACCCCGAGAAATGGATTCCAATGAATGGAGAGGAAAAACCAAAGCAAATCGCTGCAGTGCAGCGTGGGCAGCGCGGGCGGAAAGGTAAGAAGAAAAGTGAAAAGTGTGGGAATTACGTGTTCGTGGAAATCAAAGTCCGGAAAAGATCTGAATCCCGGGACGAACAAAGGTGTCATTGTAACGAAGGAAGTTACCCTAACCCGGAGGGGATCTTGCTTTCCTTTTTTTTTCTGTTCTCTCTGACAGCTATAGGAAATGGTATTCTACATAGTACCTGTTGGAGAGAGAAGGGTATGATGGAAGTTTTAACTTGATAAATTCAAAGCGGGGGGCACTAGTTTGTTTAGAAACAGAGGGGACCAGAGCTAGTTACTGATAAAGAAGTTAATAATATGTTGCTGCCATAAAAACACATTATTTTATGATCTCTATATAGATTTTTTATTATCACTGGACGGCAGTTTACGTAGTGACAATGAGCACCGAGAGTGTGGTGTTTTACATTTTCTGTTAAATTTCAATGTATAAAATTTTTTCAGTTTGAAACTAGTTAAATAATTTGCTATTTATTTATTTAATTCTTTTTATATTATATTAAATTATTTATTATTATTTTATCTTTCTAATAACTATTAGTCGTCACAAAATTTGGTTTCAGAATTTTGTTGACTTCAATGTGCGATCGTCACTAATATCTTACCTCGTTAAGAGGTGTCTTTGTTTGATATTAAATCAAAAGACATTAAGAATGAAAGGATATTGAAAGTATGTAACTATTTAGCTTACACCGATTAATATATGTATGCATTATATCCTGTTCCTGGTTCTGTTCCCGTTCCCTTCTAAGTATTTAATTTACCTCGACTAACAAATTGACAGCACTACCTGTCACTTTTTTTTCAGGTTGTCGCAACTACTTACCCTCTTCCACCTCCTCCTCTTGCTTTTCGTTTTCGTTTTCCTTTTCCTCGGCTGTTACAATTTTAATGCGTGTCTGCTGCGTCAAACAGCATAATAAAGCAAAGGCAAAGGCAAAGGCAATAGAGAAAGGGGGAGGAGGTGGAGGTGGAGGTGGAAGATGAGGAGGCGGAGAAGGAGTAGATGGAGGATGTCATGGGGAGAGAGCCGAAGAATGGTCGAAACTAAATGCATGCATGCGTGCGTCTTTTATATTGAAATAAAATAGCATAAAAATGGGCAACTAATGAATTTTCTCAGCGATTCCTGCGGGAATCGAACTTTGGTCCACTTCACTGCTGTTCCGTTTCGACGTTCCTCACTTCCTCACTTCCCGCTCCCTGTTTACCGTTTCCCTGTTCCCCGTTATCCGTTGCTTTTGGCTACACCTAAAGAAATTACAAAGTAGTTCCTGAAATGTGATTAATTTCTGTGCTTTTAAAACTAAAATTTAAAATCAAGATATTTTATTTCAAGTTAATAACTCTGAAAAATAATTACAAATTGAAACAGAAATATTTTCTGTGCTAGATTTTCTCGCAGTATCTAGTCCAGACGCCCGGGGAAGCCACAAAATACACACTGAAAAAAAGAAAGCGCGGGGAGTGGGGGCGGCGAAACAGAGGTATTCACGTTAATCGCCAAAACCCGAACCCCAAAGAACAAGAGCTACAGCGGCAGGCGGCCCACACAGGCACCCAGCAGCAGGCCAACAAAAGGAAACTCAAACCGCAACACTCGACCAACCCCCCACCGCTGGCCAAAAACCACCCACCGCCACCCCCTGGCGAAAGCCATTCAACCAAATGTTGTATAAATGTAATTCAATACTTTTTCAATCTTGTTGCCGTTGCCAGTTACTTTTACCGCTCACTGTAACACTGCACTGCAAATAAAAGTTAAAGAAAAAAGGTGTGAATAAAAATATTTATCTCTGTGAGTTTTTTCTTTAAATTTTTAAAACATATTCTAGGTTTCTATTTTGAGCTTTAATTAATTTAAGTAGTAATGAATTATGTTTTTATTATAAAAATAATGGTGGCTCCTTTTGAAACATATATTCCTTTACTTTTTACATCAAGCCCCGCAATAACCTTTTTTTCTAAAATAAAAAATTGTGGAAAACAGTTTTGCACTTTTCATATCAAGAAAGTTACCCCGCTTATCTCTCAGTGCTGCTCTGGTAAGCTAGAACAAGTAAGCGGCAGGGAAAGAAACGAAAATAGGGGGAAAATGTTACTCGAATAGGTACTACAAATTGGAAACACATTTTACCCTCCAATTACTTAAATACAATACAAACTGCGATTGATGTACCGAGGCATGGTGGCCGTCGCCTCGCGTTCGTCATGAAAATGTAAACAATTCTAGAGAGAGGCGGAGAGGAGAGTGAGGTAAGTAAGCGGAGATTTTATTGCCAGCCCGTGTCCGTTTAAGAGTTGAAAATGGGTCAGATTTTCCATTAGCAGAGTTACAAAAGTAATTTGATATTTGTTTGTATCATTTAGCAAGACATGTTTTGGGAAGTTATTGGCAGGTGATCACAGATTACTGATCAGGCAGGAAAAATACCAATATTTAAATAATTAGCTGGTGGATTGTTAGATTATATTTATATTATTTTTTTAATGCTTCAAATTTTAAAATATTTATTCATTAAGTTTTTCCGGCTACTGAGTCTCACAGTTTTTAACAACTTTTCCCTTTTTTAACCCACATAAATCAGCGAGCGACTGTCTGCCCGTCAGTCTGTCAGTTTGTCAGTCAATCTGTTCACCGTAGCGTCAGTCAGTCTGACAGTCGCGCGTCATGCACGCCTCACACGCCAACAGGTCTCTAATTTCACCTTGTCTGTCTGCGCTTTCTTTTTTTCTTGCTCCGGTCTACACCTCAAAAAAATAGAGTTACACATACGGACAGCAATTAAAGAAAATCAATAATTTAAAATAAAAGTTAAAAGATATTTTATAAGCTAAGAAATATATAATAATTAATATATTCTTTTAAACAAGCAGGATAAGCATTGACAGGTCTTTTTCAGGTCCTCGTCCTTGTTCCCTTCCCACTCCCCTGCCTTATTTTTTGTTCCCCCTGAAGCCCCCGCCGCGAAGAGGTCCTCCTGTGAGCGCTAATAGATTTTCTATTAGCGGGCGATGGCTGGGAGGGGATGGGGTGGAATGGCTTGGAATGGGGTAGAAGGCAGACCGCACCCGTTCACACGCATGACCGGGCTTTCCCATTTTACGCCCCGTCTCATCCGGGGAAGTTCGGGGTTACAGGCTACGGGCCCAAAGGTCCCAGCGGAATCGATGCGGCATTATTATTATCATCATTATTAAAGGAGTCGATATGGCGATGGCAAATCCCGACTCCCGAATCCGAATAATATGCCACATGTCCGGCCCACTTCATCACCATCACCCCTGCTGCCATCCGCTTGTGTATCTATTTGCCGTCCATCGAACAAAGGCCACAAGCGGCGACCGCAGCGGGTATTTGTATCTGTCAGTGCGCTTCGCATCCGTATCTGCTTTCATTTGTGTGTGCGGCGCACACACATGTCAGTATTAGGTCCAAGATTTGCAGCGAAAGTTAAATGGGTTAAAAGGTGGCTGAGTCCGAGTCCTCGAGCATGTGCATTCGTAGAAACAAGTTTTTCATATTTATTTAGGCAAAAAGAGCAGGTTATTTGCGGTACTTAGCTTAATTTTGGGGAATTTTTGCCAGTATTCTGAAGCCAAAGTCATGGCCTACTTTTAGGGGAATTTTCCTAAGGGAAATATGTTTGTTAAATAGTTATTAATATGTTAAATATCAACTTAAAGTGGTATTAATCAAGAATTTAATGAATAATTCACTTCAAATAAATAAAATAAATACTTTTATGTAAAGCATCCCTTTGAAAATAATATTTCTAGGTTAAAAACTTATCCTTAAGTCTCTGCAAAAGGCCCCAGCTTTATTATGAACCTTACTTAGATAATAAAAAATTCTTCAAGGTTAAATAAGCACGTTAATCAACTGGAATTTTATATTTTTTTCAGAGAAATGTCTCTCTGGTGTGATTAAAAATGTAGAATGACCGCTAGCAAACTTTTTTCCTAGAAGTACAGGAACTGGGAAATGGAAACTAGTGTAGTTGTTAGTACAAAATCTCGTCCGCAAATTCCCGCGAATCCACAGCCTCGCCGCACTGCCATCCCGAGACCCTTTGAAGTGTGTGTGTGCGTGTCTGTCTATTGAATCAAATTGTAATTAAATGAATGTATTCCATTCCGCAGCGGAGCCAAAAGCCGGAGGCAGGCTCTCGGTTTATTCCCGGGTCACCATGTCAACCGATTGAAGCAAGGGCTTGGGCTCTCGCACACTGGCAGTGGCAGTGGGTGTAAAGGGGTGTGCAACTTGTTGTGGCCGCAAGCGTTTTTCTCACTAATCCGGGATTAGTAAAAATGACACATTAAACTAAGTAAACAATCATCATAGGGCCACAAAATACGAGTATCTGCGCCAGCTGGATCAAAAGGTAACAATAATTCCGAATTCAATCAGGCTGAAAGCTTCCACAAATACACTGCGTTTCACTTGAATAGCACACTTTTATATGCAATTTCAAATCTTGAAATCTTTTAACCAAAAAGAAAACTCGCTGATGTTTAAGTTTCTATTTATAGTGTAATCAATTTTAAATATAAGAGAAGTAACAAAACTTAAATTAAATTAACAATTAATAAATGTTAACCAAAAAACTTAAAAACTTAAAAAATTCCACAACAATTTGTTTTCACATGAATAGCACATTTTTTTTGTAAAGTATATTTAACGAACTTAAATATTAGGAAATGTGTTTTTCTTCAATATTGAGTATTAATATATATATATATGTTAATTTAATAATGGGTTGAGCCCCCCTTATTCAATATAACCTCGTAGATCCTGTTGGGCAGCGAATCATATAGTATAGTAGTAGTCTAGGGATATTGTAGCCCAGGCCCTTTGAATGGCGTCAATTAGTTCTTCTTTTGTTGAAAATTGTTTGCCAGACTCATAAACCTTTCTGGCCAGCCATCCCCAAACATTTTCAATTATATTCAGATCCGTCGAGTATGGTAGCCAGTTTAGAGTTTCAACATTTTTATCTTTTAAAAAAGATTTTACAACACGTGCAGTATGTATTGGGGCATTGTCGTGCTGGAATGTTCAAGGCAAATGATTGAAAAAATTTTCCAATGGTGGAAAAGCTTTTTCAAGAACGTTTAGATACGCTTTTGCATTCATGTTTGAGGATAAGAATTGGAGTTCAAAAGTCCCATAGTAAGATATGGCTCCACAAACCATAACTCCGCCTAATCGACAATATAAGCGCTCCAATTGATGCGTCTCTTTCCTCAGATCATGAAAATAATAATTGTAGCCATCTGGCCCCTCCAAATTAAACACTTTTTCATCAGAAAAAACTACGCGCTTCCACTCGTTACACCATGACATATTGACGCGGCAAAAGGTCAACCGTGCTTCCTTTAGTTTGGGGTTAAGCGGTGTTTTTTTTTTAAGTTTCAAACGTTTAAGATGTTTAGCTTTCGAAATAACTCGCCAAACAGTAGTTTTGCTCGCGTCAACACCTGCTTTTGCCCTTATCTTGCTCACAGAGTCATGAGAATTTGAGGCTTCCCGCAGAATCGCACGCTTATCTGTGTCGCTAAGAACACTACTTTTGCGACCTTTCATATTTTTTCCATAGTTTTGTTTGTTCTTGATAAAATTGTATACGACTTTTCTGCTTCTTCCAATTTTTTTCGCTTTATTAGCTACAGAAAGGTCACATTCAATAAAGCTTTGTATTTGGATCTGTTATTTGTGACTTAGTGACGTTCCACGACCCATAATTGCACAAAATGATTAAACTATGTTTAAAATTCACAAATTAATCAAAAAACGTTTATGATTCAATCTCCTTGGCTGCTGAAATGACTCTAAATCTAAAATGTGCTATTCAAGTAAAACAAAAAAGGTGTCAATTATCATAGCAAGTTGAAAAGAAAATTACGGTAAATTTAAACGGTACATTTCCAGACTTCCAATTTTTGTTGGAAGAGAGTAGATAAAAAGACGAATAAAAAACAGCAATAATCATAGCATTGGATCAAGCAATTGCTGAGAGATGAACAATTAATTATGAAAAATTTTGTGTGCTATTCAAGTGAAACGGAGTGTATTTTAAAGAGCATGGTACTTAATATCCGCATCTATAACCTACCATTAGGACAGGCCTTATTGTGTGAATTTAAGGTGTCTTTAAAATCTTAAGTAAGTAACAATATTTATTAAGTTGGTAGGTCTCAGTCCGTCCCATAAATCGCCAGATTTTTACTTAAAATAGTCAGGATTTTGATTGATGTGAACGATATTTTTGAATTTTATTTTAGGCGTTACTTTCAAGCTTAAGTTTAATAAAGCTGCAAATTATTTTAAAGAGCAATCAAACTATAAAATTACAAACTTTTGTGTTTAAAACAATTTTTTTTTCTTTTTTAATTTGACAATATTGTTTTTAGATATTAGTTATTTCTGTTTTTAATCGTATTATGGTTTCTGATTAAACATATCTATTTATATATATTTTTTTAAATATTTGGTAACTTCCAATTATGTTTTTAACATTTAATTTTAATTGTGGTTCTTTTTGTTAAAGTCGTTGGGTTCTTTTTGTAGCTTGAAAGCGCACTGCAGTAAGCTTTAGATATTTTTAAAATAACGCGGGAAAAGTTCAGTGTGTTCAGTCAGTTTTCCGTTCATAATCCTGAAAACTTGTCAAAAAGAAGGCGATGGTGGCAAATCATCGATGATATATCGATGGTTAAACGTATTTCAAATCTTAAACTTTTAAAATTTATAAAAGTATTCCATTTTTTTGTGTGCATATAATGGGTAGCCCTAAAAGTATGCTGCTGCTTTAAAGAATGTTAGCACAAAATTATTCGCCCTTCCGCTGCCTTCTGCGCCAGGGCAAAATAAATCTTTTTTTTTTATTAAAAACCAAATCTTGGCGACGAATCTTTTATAATTCCAAATTCCAATGCATCAAGTAGGCCCCGCTCCGAGCGCCTGTCAAAATTTTGGGGCCTGTCAGATTGGGACCAGCACAGATTCACTTTTTCTCGAAACTTTGTGGTGTGAACATCTAGTATAAAAATTATTATACAAATATTTTTCTATATTCAACAAAAAGTAAGCGAAAATATTTGGAACTTTACGACCGATTCACAGTTCGACATAAAGTAAGCGAAAATATTTTATATTTTAGACCGATTCAGTGTTGCCTCGCATTATTCTGCTTTTTACCAGAGCCCACAGTCTCAGCATGTATACCGTCAAGTCGTTGAAGAACAAGGGAGAGCTGCCTTCATACTCCTTGGACCGTCGCTGTACCCCGCGCCGCTGGACTGCAGTGTCGTCGGAGATGCCCTCGTGCTCCTTGGACCGAAGATGTCCCCCAGTGTCGTTGGAGAAGAAGGGATTCTTCGCCAAAGGTCTGGTCGGAGAAGCGCCTGGCACCGCGAGCGAGGTCAATGGAACAACCGGGGAGATGGGGCCACAGGTCTACCTGCGTCTGCGTCCCGTTGGCGAACGCTCAACTGCTTACTCGATCGCCGCGGACGGAAACACTCTCATCACCAGAAACAAGAGCAGCAGCATGGTGAAGCAATTTGGCTTTACAGGAATATTCGACAGCTTTGTGGACCAGCGGTCCATTTATGACACCTGCGTTAGCTCCAAGATCTGCCAGGATGAGAGTGTAACAATCATGACATATGGCACATCCGGGTCCGGCAAGACCTTCACCTTGCTCGGGGACGAGCAGAGCGCTGGGATCATTCCCCGTGCGTTGTTCAACATATTCTCTATGCGCGGCAGCATGGTGCACACCTGGCCGGAGAGAAAGTCGGTCGATGGCTACCTGGCCTTCCTCCGATTTGGCGCCGCCCGTAAAGAGTTGGAAGTGACGCAAAAACTTCTCAGCTTGTGCCCCGACATTGGTCACGATCTGGAGCAGAAAATTGAAAGAGATCACACATTCTCGGCCAAGAGCTGCGATCCTGAGGAAGGTGTGATGATCTGGGTTAGCTTTGTTGAAATATACAACGAAAACTTATATGACCTTCTGGAAGTTCCACTGGAGTCCAAGGTGGTCCGAGGAGCACCGCGAAGAAAGCTTAAAGTTGTTTGGAATAACGGAAAGGTCTACGTACAAGGCATGACAAAGGTATTCGTTCAAAACAGTGAGCAGGCGCTGCGTCTGCTCCGGCTTGGTCAACAGCGGTCCGCATCCGCCACCACTGAGGTGAACCGAAACTCGAGCCGCTCCCACCGCATTTTTACCGTGGAAGTGGTAAAGCGCAAAGGCATCAATGGTCAATGGAAGCTGAGTACTTACAAGTTCTGCGACTTGGCAGGTTCCGAGAGGGTTAATAGCACTCGGACCACCGGGAAGCGTCTGAACGAAGCGAAAACCATTAATAAATCCCTGATGACCTTGGGCCGATGCCTGGATGCGGCCTGCAGCGCTCCGAAGAATAGATACACAGACGTCATGCCTTGTCGCGATTCGAAGCTCACAATGCTACTCCAGGCCGCCTTGCTGGGCCAAGAAAAGCTGGCGATGATTGTCAATGTCTCTCCGGTGGACGCGTGCTACGAGGAGAACTTAAATGTTCTCCACTTTGCCTCCTTGGCAAAAAAACTTGTGTACATGGAGCCCGTGACTGTGGAGCCCGTGACTGTGGAGCCCGTGACTGTGGAGCCCGTGACTACGGAGCCCGTGACTGTGGAGCCCGTGACTACGGAGCCCGTGACTACGGAGCCCGTGACTACGGAGCCCGTGACTGAGAAGCCCGTGGCCAAGGAGCACCACAGCAGTTTCGCCGGCCCTCTGGATATCTCCAAACTTAAGGCAATAAACAAACATCTGGAGCTCCAGCTCGCCAGTGAGGGGGCGCGCTACGAGGAAGAGCAGAGGCAGCTGAGGGCTGAGGTTGACAGGTTAACCAATTCTGAGACTGACACTGAGACTACAGAGGAGACAGAGGAATCGTCTGGAAATGTAACATCTTCTCGATCTGAAGTCTGGCAAAACTGCAACATAATGTGAAAACGTTCCGGAAACTTCGTGCCTTGAATTGGGTTTATACATATATTTCCAGCTTACTTTTTTTTCCGGCCCTTTCTGTTTTTTTCAAATTGTTCTGTGCAAAACTCTCCAAAAGAGTAACAACTGTTAAAAAAATTTATTCATTGCAAAATTATATATTTCAAATGTAACAAATGTAAAAAAAAATTGATTCATTGCAAAATTATATATTTCAAATGTAAAAAAATTTTGATTCATTGCAAAATTATATATTTCAAATGTAACAAATGTAAAAAAAATTTGATTTATGCCAAATTATATATTTAGTTAGCTAAAACTATTTCTAAAAACGTTATTATTTATCTATAATTACAGCTCTAGTTTCCTGAACTAAATATTCCTCTCAATATCGCCGCATTATATTATCCTTTGACTTGTATATACATTTAGAAAAAAACGGCAAAAGACCAATGCCACTTGTTGGTACAAGCGTCACTGATCCCGTCTTTGTGTAACGCAGAATGAGTGCTTGCGCTATTTATTCCACATATTGAAGAATCCACACTTGAGAATTATAAAGTCGAGTACATGACTTTTCTATGTCTAAATTTAGCTGCACTCAGCAGAGACATCAACCAATTGGAAGTGGTTGTAAAACAAGCTGTAGAGGCATGAATGCGTTACATACGTGTAGAACTATTTGAGATATTTTAGGGAAAAATGACTTTTCTATGTCTAAAATTAGCTGCACTCAGCAGAGACATCAACCAATTGGAAGTGGTTGTAAAACAAGCTGTAGAGGCATGAATGCGTTACATACGTGTAGAACTATTTGAGATATTTTAGGGAAAAATGACTTTTCTATGTCTAAAATTAGCTGCACTCAGCAGAGACATCAACCAATTGGAAGTGGTTGTAAAACAAGCTGTAGAGGCATGAATGCGTTACATACGTGTAGAACTATTTGAGATATTTTAGGGAAAAATGACTTTTCTATGTCTAAAATTAGCTGCACTCAGCAGAGACATCAACCAATTGGAAGTGGTTGTAAAACAAGCTGTAGAGGCATGAATGCGTTACATACGTGTAGAACTATTTGAGATATTTTAGGGAAAAATGACTTTTCTATGTCTAAAATTAGCTGCACTCAGCAGAGACATCAACCAATTGGAAGTGGTTGTAAAACAAGCTGTAGAGGCATGAATGCGTTACATACGTGTAGAACTATTTGAGATATTTTAGGGAAAAATGACTTTTCTATGTCTAAAATTAGCTGCACTCAGCAGAGACATCAACCAATTGGAAGTGGTTGTAAAACAAGCTGTAGAGGCATGAATGCGTTACATACGTGTAGAACTATTTGAGATATTTTAGGGAAAAATGACTTTTCTATGTCTAAAATTAGCTGCACTCAGCAGAGACATCAACCAATTGGAAGTGGTTGTAAAACAAGCTGTAGAGGCATGAATGCGTTACATACGTGTAGAACTATTTGAGATTTTTTAGGGGGAAAGCAAAATTTTCATCTGGCAACACTGCCTAGCGGAAACTTATGTTTTTATTGGGTGGAATTGCGGCGATTTAAAGAAACGATGGTGGACCAACAGCAGCAGCAACTGATACTGGCCACCGGCGGCTACGATCACACGATCAAGGTGTGGCAGGCGCACACCGGCAACTGCATCAAGACGATGCGCTTCGTGGAGACCTCGGTGGGTGGACATCCTTTTGATCTCTATAAATATATGTAACATATTGGTAATATATTTTATGGTTACAGCAAGTGAACGCCTTGGACAGGACGCCCGACAAAACGCGGCTGGCGGCGTGTGGCTACCAGTGCATCCGCTTGTACGACCTGGAGTCCAATTGCACGGCGCCGGTCATCAACTTTGATGGCGTGCAAAAGAATGTGACGCGTCTGGGCTTCCAGGAGGACGGCAACTGGATGTTCACGGCCGGCGAGGATCATCACGTTCGCATCTGGGACATGATCTCGGCTCCGCCGCACTGCTCCCGGGTCTTTGACTGCGAGGCGCCGGTGAATGCCGCCTGCTTGCACCCGAACCAAGTGGAAATCGGCATGGGATCGCAGAATGGCAGCGTCTTTCTGTGGGACGTCAAGTCCGAGAAGCACGAACGGATTGTGCCCGAGGTGGATGCCTCCATCCAGGACGTGGCCATCTCGCCGGACGGTCGCTTTCTGGCTGCCGCGAATAACAAGGGCAACTGCTACATTTGGTCGCTGACCAGCAGCCCGGACCAGAAGATGAGCACGCTGCGGCCCACGAAGAAGATTGAGGCGCACAAGCGCTACATCCTGCGCTGCAAATTCAGTCCCGATTCCCGGCTGCTCCTCACAACGTCCGGCGATGGGACGGTACGCATTTGGCAGACGGAGGACTTCACCAAGTGGCGGGAGCTGTGCATCGAAAACTATTGGGTGTGGGATGCTGCCTTCAGCGCCGACTCCAAGTGGCTGTTTACCGCCTCCTCGGATGGGGTGGCGCGTCTCTGGAAGCTGCACACCAAGAGTCCCATAAGGGATTACACCGGCCACACGAAGGCCATCACTGCCCTGTCCTTCAAGGATGAGATTGTGGGCAAATAGTAGGTGGTAATCACATGTAGGTAGTAAGTAGCAAGTAACCTAGGCAATCGTCGTAAGCTTTCACACTCGGAGAGTCGTCCTAGTTAGAGCTGGCAAAAAATCAATGTTTTGCACTATCGATTTTTTCGATGTTTTACCTGTGAAATATCGATACTATCGATGTTTCTTAAGCCGTACAATTTCAGCTCATAACTCGATAACTCGATACTATCGATGTTTCTTAAGCCATACAATTTCTGCTTATAAAAATTATATTATCGGCTTAAAACTTAAAATCGATCTACATCGATAGTTCCAAAAACAATCGATGGTTTAAAAAAAATTCAAAAAATCGATACTATCGATAGTGCTCCGATGTTTTGCCAGCACTACTCTGAGAGTTCTAGTTAGAGCTGGCAAAAAATCGATGTTTTGCACTATTGATTTTTTCGATAATTAACTAGTGAAAGATCGATAGTATCGATGTTTCTTAAGCCGTACAATTTCTGCTTATAAAAGTTATATTATCGGCTTTAAACCCAAAATCGATCTAATCAAAAAATCGATAGTTCTAAAAACAATCGATGATTTAAAAAAAAAATTCAAAAAATCGATACTATCGGTAGTACTCCGATGTTTTGCCAGCACTACTCTGAGAGTCCTAGTCCTACCAGAAAAGGGATAACGCAAAGGCTCTGGCAGATAATTTCGACCATTTTTGGAGGCAGTTAAGCAGCATTTAGTGATGACAATGATTCCACACCAACCAGGACTGAAGCATCCGCTCAACACCAACACCAACAGCAAAACAGCAACAGCAATAACCACCAACAACCAGAGTTCAACAGGAAATGAAGTGGGAATACTACCTCTGAAAATGAGCGCTTGGCTTTTGTAGCGACTTTTTCATAATTTATATAAACCTTTGATACAATAATTATTACACATATTATATATATATATATTACGACTAAATCGTGTGTGCAAAATGCAGTTTGGGATAATACATTCATAAATCGAAGAAACCCCAGGAATTGTTTTGTATCTTTAAGATCGCTAAAAAAAAAAAAAGATGAAGAAGGGGAAGGAAAGCAATTGACTTTTATCTCTTGGTTTGTAGGACGGGAAGGATTCAATCCACATAGGCAATGCCCAGGGCCACCACGGACTCCTTGATGGGATCGGGATCGTCGCCCAGCTTGTAGCCCACAATGCAGGTAACGTCGACGGCCTTGCCAGTGGGATTCAGCAGGAGCATAACCTGGTTGATGGGCGTGGCCGGGCGGAAGGGCTTGTGGGGCGGCATCTCGCTGTTCGTGGGCGGCAGCAGGCGGACCTTGCAGGGCTGCAAAGAAATAACAGAAACCATAAATTTATAAATTAATGTAAACACCCCATTTTAGAGCTGTAAAACTATCGACGATACTATCGATATTATCGATGAGGCTGTGCTCCGTGTCACCATCGATTGTTTTTTTCTACCATCGATACATCGCGTTAGCAGCAAATCAATGAATTCGTTTTAAATTTACAAGTTTTTGCCAATAAATAAATATNAAATATAAATATAAATATAAATATAAATATAAATATAAATATAAATATAAATATAAATATAAATATAAATATAAATATAAATATAAATATAAATATAAATATAAATATAATCATAAATTCTTCTTAGGAATATAAAAACGGGTTAAAAAACTATTTTTATTTTATTTTTAATCATTAAAATCAACTATCTTTATATAAATTCTATATGACAGTAATTTCTTTAATTGTTTTTTTTTTTTTGTTACGTAAAATTATATAAATTATGCCATTTAATCTGGTTTAAGCAAAGTAATCATTTCTTAACCCATTTTATTTTGTCGATAGTATCGATATTATCGATGGTTTTGGACTATCACTATCGAAAATATCGAGTGGGAGCACTATCGATGTTTTTACAGCTTTAGGTCACATTGTGGTGACCATGATACAACTAAAGATAGATCTATAATTGTACTATGGTGGTGACCGTTGGTATAATGTTATCGATAATATATCGATAATCAAGATTTTTAAGAAAAGAATATACGGTTTACTTTGGTTTGGCAAAAAAGATCAAGAAAAAGGAAAAGTTATCAAAATAAAAGCCATCCGCCGTTATTTTACATTAGTTTTTAGATTATAAAGGAAACCTTTCCTTCTTACTCACCTTTTTCACGCTGGCCTCGAACTGGAAATCGCGCACTGGCTGGCGGCTCTTGTTCTGCGCCGATATCACAATCACCGACACACGATGGCCGGGCCGATCGCTGGTGAAGTTCAGACTGAGCTGCATGTCATCGTCGTCCAGCACCACACGCTGCTCCCCAGTGGCCTGGATAGTGTCCAGATCCACCTCAATCTCGCTGAGGGGCTTGGCTTGGGGCACATCTTCCCGCACGGGAGCCGCTATTTCCACCGTCTCGCTCTCGAGCAGGGGCACATCATCCACGGGTTCTGCAGGGGCCGAGGTTTTGTGTGTTGTGGCGGGAGCAGGCTGCTCTTCTGGCTTCACCTGCATCCTGTCCCGGGCCAAATCATTGAGGGTTACCTTCTCCGGATCTCGCTTGAAGCTGGTCATTCGCTCTTGCGTGGGCAGAATCTGCTGGAAGAGCTCCTCGCTGAGCATGTCGATCTGCGGCATCTTCCGGGCAGTGCCGGGCTTCAGGCTTGAGTCACTGCCGCTGCCATTGCCGTTGGCCAGGCCCTCGAGGGTAGAGCTGGGGCTCAGGACCTGAGGTTCCAGCAATGTGCTGGCATTCTGGAACGCCGCCTGCTGACTCAGCTTGGCCTCGCTCTCGGCCAGGGCGCTGCTGAAGATGTCGTTGAGGTCCGCCAGTGGGTCTCCAGCGGCCGAGGATGATGGGGTTGTGACTGCAGCTGTCTCCTTGACTGGAGCTGGGGCTGGGCTGCTGCTTAGCAAGTCACCCAGGAGTTCGTTGAGGAGCAGAGCATTGCTGGAGCTTGGTGCCGTCGGGCCAGCGGGTTTTGAAGTACCTAAAGACAGACCAGGAGCAAGGCTCCTTGTGGGCGAGGGCACCAGCTGCTTGTAGCGCTGCATGGTGGTCAGCAGGCCCTCGTTGGCCTCCAAGGTGTCGGCCACTAGCTGGGCATCCGAGTTATCCAGCAGCTGCGGCAGATGCTGAAAGATGGGCTTGTGCTTCTTGCAGCTCTTGTACAGCTCGTGCAGCGTCTCGCTGACATCCTGATTGGAGGGATCGTAGGTGTCCAGCATCTGATTGAGCAGCGCCATGGTCTCCTGGACTTCGCTGAGCACCAGGCGATGCTGGGCGAGCAGGTCATTGCGTCGCGCCTCCTGCGCCATCCGGTACTGCAGCAGGAGATTGGCCCGCTTAAAGTTCTCCGGATTATTGCTCTTGATCAGCTTGGCGAACATGGCCTCATCGATGGTGCCCAGGACACTCTCCCTCTTGGCCACCGCTGCCTCTGTGGTGCCATGCTCAATGTCACCCTCCTTGCGGAGCATATCGTAGGCATCACGGATCTTTTGGCGCTGCGGAAACTCGGTGGTCCAGAGCAGCAGGCACTCCATGATCCGTTGCTTCACCTCGTGCGGCGTCTCGGCGCCCTTGTACTTCTTCGACACCAGGCGGATCAGTTCGTTGAGGAAGCGAAACTTGGCCGCTTCGTCCTGGAAATCGTCGCCGCACTGCGTCATGCATTCCTCCAGGAGCTGTTCAGAGAGGGGCAGGGGAGTTAGATGATGTTAGAGAGGTTCTGGAGGTGGGAAAAGGAATTCTCTGTGTCCTGGTAGCTGTTTTCTAATAGGAAATAAGGGTTTGATAACTTATTAGCCAGAAGGTGGCATTTCCTATGCCAAAAACTATATATTTTCTTTACCAACATCATCAGGCGATCCGATTTAGCCAAGTTCTTCTATATAAACACAGAGGAACACAAGAAAAGGAATTCTCTGTGTCCTGGTAACTGGTTTCTTGTAGGAAACAAGGGTTTTATAACTTATTGGGCATTTTCTATGCCAAAAACTATATATTTTCTTTACCAGCATCACCAGGCGATCCAATTTAGCCAAGTTCTTCCATATAAACACAGAGGAACACAGGTAAAGGAATTCTCTGTGTCCTGGTACCTGTTTTCTAATAGGAAATAAGGGTTTTATAACTTATTAGGCATTTTCTATGCCAAAAACTATATTTTTTCTTTACCAGCATCATCAGGCGATTTGATTTAGCCAAGTTCTTCTATATAAACACTGGGAACTCAAAGACTACAAGAGCTAAAGCTGCCAAATTTGGTATCAATATTCTTTGAAGCCATAGCATTGATTTTCCATAGAAAATATATATTTTATAGTTTTTTTTTAGCAATATTAATTAATTATTTAGTAAAAGCCTTAAGCCCACACATTTTTCCCTGTAAAAACCAATTTTCTGCCTGCTATAACTACCTAACAACGAATTTTCCCAGCCTGTTTAATGTTATTTTAGCATTTTCTATACCAAAAACCATATATTTGCTTGATCAGCATCACCAGGCGATCCGATCTAGCCAGGTTCTTCTATATAAACACTTAAATCTCAAAAACTATAAGAGCTAAAGCCACCAAATTTGATGACAATATTCTGTGAAGCTATGGCATTGATTTTCTATAGAAATAAACATTTTATAGTTTTTGTAGCAATATTATTTAATTATTTAATAGCAATCTTAACCCACACGTTTTTCCTGGTAGAAACCAATTTTCTGCCTGCTATAACTACCCAATAACGAATTTTCCCAGCCTGTTTAATGTTATTTTAGCATTTTCTATGCCAAAAACAATATATTTGCTTGATCGGCATCACCAGGCGATCCGATTTAGCCAAGTTCTTCTATATAAACACTTGGATTTCAGAGACTATAAGAGCTAAAGCTACCAAATTTGGTGACCATGTTCTGTGAAGCTATGGCATTGATTTTCTATAAAAATAAAAATTTTATAGTTTTTGTGGCAATAATAATTAATTATTAAATAACAGCCTTAAGTCCACACGTTTTTCCTTGTAAAAACCAATTTTCTGCCTGCTATAACTACCTAATATCGAATAATAACGAATTTTCCCCGCCTGTTTAATGTTATTTTAGCTGTTTTTATTTTCCCCGAACCCACCGCGCTCCAGACCTGGCCAATACAAGCCCATATTTCGACCACAAAGGTGCTGATAACGTTTGCGAATCCAACGCAGCCACACAAGTGCGTGTGCCCAGCTGCGAGTGTGTGTGTGTGTGGGTTTGTACTTTACGTCTGTATTTAACCCCTTTGCCGCCCCCCGCCCCCAGGTGGTTGTTAGTGGTAGTAGTGAAAATGGGGGAGGAGGAGGAAGGAGGAGACACCCGATAAACCCCAAGCAACACTCACCGAAATGGCCCGAGTTGCTTCGGTTACGTTGGCCGATCGCACCTTGGCCACAATCATCTCCTGGGCCTTGTGCACCAGCTGGCCATTGCTCCTGACCACAATGCAGAACATTTGCACGCCCAGCTCGTCCACTCTTTCCTTTGCCGGATTCGTTGCTCTATCTGAAGAAGAGGAGGAAGAAGAGGAGGCAGCAGCCGAGTCAGGCGGCGCCGTGTGAGTGAGAGTGTTCTACGCTTTTCCGCCTGCGGTAATCCGGCGTTTTACGCACCCAGCATCTCCTCCATTATGCTCTCGTCGGTCGTCATTGTTTTATGCGGCACGATTACTAACTGGGGGAAATACAATATTTGCGGTGATTTTGAACAACAGACATTTTGTTGTTGCCTGTGCTGCTGCTAGGGATGAGCAAAATCTGACAGTATATCGATAGTTTTAATTTATCGAAAAGCCTAGTGGGGACACCAATTGCGATTAATATTTAAACTTTTAAGCTAATATATTTAACATAACATGTTATATTACGATATGCTTACGATACGATATGCAAGTAGTTTAAACAAATATAATTATAAATTCCTTTTTCTAAATTTAAGACTTCGGTTAAACCTTAACAGATTTGAGAAACACACAGGTACTTTTAGCATAGAGCAACTTATATAGAGGCGCAATTTTCTCTTCCTCTCACGGTTGCAAGCCAACAGGGTAGTCACCTATAGCTTTCATACATGCTCGATGGTTGCAGTGTGGATGACGAGTGGAATTAAGTATTTTGAAGGGTTTTTTACTAATATTTGTTAAACAAATCATTTTTAGGTAACTATTGCTCAACATTCTATATCAATATACGCTTTTCTAAGCATAGCCAAGCATTTGCACGTGAAAATTTGAAAATTTGAATTGGCGCACTGATTGAACAACCCTAAGCGAGCGTAACAGAGCGAATCCATGCGCAAAACCATGTTAACTAACAGGTTTTTGCGCACGGATTCGCTCTGTTAACGAACAGTCGAACCAAAGAGAATCCGGCATACGAACAGTCGAACCCGGCATATGTATTGGTGTATACGAATGGGCTTTTTGGCTACGTGTATTGGTTGTGCGAGCTGTTTGGTCTCGAGCTGCGTGACGTCACATCAAGCATTTGGGTTTCATTTCTTCGTTGGGATCCACCTGTTTTTTGTAAGAATACTAGTTAAACCTTTAAAATACAGACCTATTCTGGTCAAATTATTATCATTCTAATCCTTCCTCAACCTTTTTATGCTTGAAAATTAAGCAGAAGTACATATTTTCACCTAAAAAATATTTTTATTTATCCAAAATAATTAGAAAGTGTTTTACTTTCAAAATCCTTTAGGAAATATACTCCAGAAACGCTTAAATATTAAACAATTCGGAGGTGCTCGAAGGTGTTCGAAAGCGTTCGAAAGTGTTCCAATTCCATATATCTGTACTCTTCTCTCTTACGGCCTTTTGTTGTTGCCTCTCGCACTGCAACTTAGCATCCAATCAGCTCTGTTTATATATATATATATAATATCTTTATATTATAGAGTCTGTCGAACATTTTCCTCTGCCGACGTCGGCAGATGTAAACAGAGCTGATTGGATGCTAAGTTGCAGTGCGAGAGGCAACAACAAAAGGCCGTAAGAGAGAAGAGTACAGATATATGGAATTGGAACACTTTCGAACGCTTTCGAACACCTTCGAGCACCTCCGAATTGTTTAATATTTAAGCGTTTCTGGAGTATATTTCCTAAAGGATTTTGAAAGTAAAACACTTTCTAATTATTTTGGATAAATAAAAATATTTTTTAGGTGAAAATATGTACTTCTGCTTAATTTTCAAGCATAAAAAGGTTGAGGAAGGATTAGAATTTGACCAGGTTTAACTAGTATTCTTACAAAAAACAGGTGGATCCCAACGAAGAAATGAAACCGAAATGCTTGATGTGACGTCACGCAGCTCGAGACCAAACAGCTCGCACAACCAATACACGTAGCCAAAAAGCCCATTCGTATACACCAATACATATGTATGCCGGGTTCGTTACTGTTTGACTGTTCGTTAACGCTCTGTTACGCTCGCTTAGGGTTGTACAATCAACCCGCGAATTCAAATTTTCAAATTTTCAAATGCAAATGCTTGGCTAGGCTTAGAAAAGTGTATATTGATATAGAATGTTGAGCAATAGTTACCTAAAAATGATTTGTTTAACAAATATTAGTAAAAAAACCCTTCAAAATACTTAATTCCACTCGTCATCCAAACTGCAACATCGAGCAAGTATGAAATGCTATAGGTGACCACCCTGTTGGCTTGCAACCGTGAGAGGAAGAGAAAATTGAGCCTATATATAAGTTGCTCTATGCATTTGATCTGCGACTGAAAATCGGTTTATTGTTGTTGCTGGCTTTCGAACCAATGCTTCGAACTCGAAAAGCCGAAGGCTTTCTGGGGTGCTAGACATGTCGTTCGGCTGGTCTGGGGTTCCAGGCTCAGCCGTTTGGTTGATAGCACTTTTCTGCTGTTTGACGCCTCTATATATTTCTTGCTTAGTGATAAGGTATAGGAATCTAGTGGTGACAAAAATTATAAAAAGTTGCATTTTCGTGGTTAGTTCGATAGTATCGATTATTTCAGTCGTTTTCTGCCTATCGATGTGTGCTTTTGCCCAACTACCGCCACCAGCCAGCTGTTTTTTTGAACAAATGAAATTGAATGCCCGCTTATGGGAAAAATACGTGACTTTCTTTATGTTGTTAAACTAATTAGTGGATATTACACTTCAGGACGATCATAGCTGGCATCTACTCTGTAAATGCTGCACTGGCGGCCACTGACTCCTACGTTACAAGCGTCAGTGCGTTGGCGCTCGTCCTCGTCTTTTTCTCCCCCTTTCTCCCCAGCTTCTTTATCCAACGTCATAAAAATAAATCAAATAATTTGCTTAATGGAGTTTAAGATTTAATTTTTTATGCTTAATGGAATTTAAGATTTAATTTGTTATGCTTAATGGAATTTAAGATTTAATTTCTTATATGTGCACTTTGTACGAGGTAACTTATTGGATACAAAAATGGCAACACGCCCAAGTCTTAGTTTCCCTCATCTTCTACGTCGTCCTCGGGATCAGCAATCATATCACGCCTTAGATAATAATCTTGTGGATTCTGCCAAATCTCGTCCCTGATCACCAATGCTATCTTGTCGTCGACAATGCCGGTGTCAGCCGAGAACCAGTCGAAGAAGGACCTGTACTCGGAGTTGCGCTTCTTGGTGTTGCGGTACAAATTCACCAGCATATTTTTGAGCAGATTTTTGCCCTCCTTCCACTTGATGGTCGTGCTCTTGGACAGGGAACGCAAATGGAACTCTTTGGAGAGCACCCTGTTCTCAAAGTAGGGATTCTCGTCGAAGTAAAAGTCGATACGAAAGCCCAAGTTCCCGACCTCGAGCTCGAACTCCTCCACCTCCAGGACGCGAAGTGAGTGCAGGCAATCCATTTCCTCCTCATCGAGAATACGGGACATCTTCGGATGGTTGATGATGGCGGTCACCCAGAAGTTGGATATCCGTTTGATAATCTCGGCGCGCTTTTCGAGGAAAGGCTTGCGCAGGTTGTTGTATTTTTTATCCACCTGAAGGATCTCCTCGCTGCATTTATTATTTATAGCGTCTATCTCGTTCTGGCACGCATCAATGTTCTTCACCAGCTCGTCGTCGACGTTGCCATTGGTCTCCAGCTTGCCGTGCTTGGCCACGCTCGACATCTTGACCGCTTTTCCGTTGCGTTTTCGGCGGTAGTTTTCGGGGAATTTGCTAAAAAAAACACGAGTTCAGCAAAAGTTTGCGATTGTCGGCGTCCCGGTTGTAAGAGATGACCAGTGTTTCCAGAAGATAATTAAGCTATCCCCCTAAAAAATCCCAAAGAGTCGATATTCTCCCTAAAAAATCCATTCCTCCCCCGCAAATTAAAAAAAAATCGGATAAATTCAAATAATTAAAAGAAGGAATATCTAATTATGACGTGGAACATTGCAAAGCAGAAAAATGTCGGTGGAATACCAGTTCTTAATATCTTAAAGGCGGGTTCACGGAATGCCAACATCAGCTGGCAAAACTTTCAGGCGATAGGATAATCGTGGGTGGTATTTAGGTTGATATTTTCGCCATTTTAGGTGATTTCTGTGCCTGGCAATATTGATATTAAAAAAGAGAGATTTTTAAATAAATATTTAATAAATAAACTAAACAAAACAAATAAAACTACTTGTATTAAATAATTCCTTAATTTATAGCAACTTGTTTATGGCAACTCAAAAACGGAGTGTGACCAACCACACACATTTGCATTTGCCCGAGTTTTAGACGAAGGAATGGGATATCGTGGTAAACGGCCACACCGATTGCATCCCTCTGAAAAACTGACAGTGACACTGTGTGAAAAAAATAGAAACGAAGTTTTTGCATACATTTCGGGCGACCTTTTTCTTCTCGATTGCAAAGCGCGCATTGCCGCTCCGAGTGCGTCCCGCTGCCTAGCATCTAGAATCCAGCTCAAAATGCATAAAAAAGCCCCCCGCAGCAAGTAGACGGTTGCCTGTTCTACTTCTCTAAATAACATACACTCACACCGCCGCGCCGCTGCCGTCGAGTGTCAACAGCTGCCCTGGCACTGGCCGCAGTCAAAATGTCGGACATTAAGTAAGTGTCCGGTGTGGGGGGAAAAAGTGTGGAAAATGTGTGGAAAAGTGTGGAAAATACATGGTGTGTTTGGGCGCCGCGATCGCTGACCAGGGAAGTGGGTGGTCTGTGTGCCCGCTGTGGAGTGCGTGTGCGTTCATGTGTATAACATTTTCGAGGTGTTTGCCCTAGTGTGTGTGTGTCTGTGTGTGTGTGTGTGTGTGAGCAAAAGTGCGCCTGTGTGCGTGCGCCTTTCAATGGATTTTCAAAGAGATTCCCCATCTCACCTTGGCTTCCTTTCGCTCTCTCTCTCTCTTTACTCTCTCTGCCGCAGCGATGACCTGCTCAACTACGAACTGGGGGACGACATAGACGACCAGACCCTGCTCGGCGCCGACGAGGACGAGTTGCTACTCTCGGACGAAGGTGAGTAAAGATCAAAAAGAGCCCGATCCCCATCCCCATCCCGAACTAAACGCTCTCCCTCCCCCCCCTTAGAGCTCGAAAAGGATGTCACCAACGAGGTAAAGCAGCAAATGCGCGCCGAGGCCGAGGAATGGGCCCAAGAGCAGATACGGCAGCATGAGCGCAAGCACAAGGAGCAGCTGCAGGCGGGTCGCGGAGCTACTACTGCCTCTGCAGCAGCATCGGTGGCACCTTCAACGGCGGTAGCTCCTCCCGCAGAGCCCGAGCCCTATACCCCGTCACCGGCCACGGCCACGGCTTCTGCTCCAGCTGCTACTAATCCTGCTCCCGCCTACACTCCCGCTCCCACAGCCGCCAGCATACCGCCCAGCTTTGTGGCTGCCAAAGAGGAGAAGGCAACGGAGAAGGCTACGGAGAAGGTGGCGGAGAAGGAGCTGCCAGTGGCTGTAACTCCCAGCACAAGCTCAGAGCTCCCGCCGCCGCCGCCTGCTGAGGAGGCTCCAAAGGCACAGAAACCAGAGAAGGAAAAGGAGAAGGAGAAGGAGAAGGAGCAAGAGAAGGAGCAGGAGCAAGAGAAGGAGCAAGAGCAGGAGAAGGAGAAGGAGCAGCCCAACAATGCCAATGGAGGCGAGAGCGAGAGCTCGCCGGGACTCTCTTCGCTGCTGGCCTCCTCGCAGGAGAGCCTGCCCAGCGTCAGCTCCGCCTCGGTGGTCGAAGACGAGGAGGAGCGCGAGGAGCGCACCAATTACAAGACGGCCAGCGAACGCTCCGACAGCCACATGCGCAGCAGCCACATGTCGCCCTACCAGCAGCAGCACCAGCAGCAGCAGCAGCAGCGCCGCCATCATGGTCACTCAGGTGGGTTCTCCTTACGAGTAGAGTCCTTACCAGCAGATCCTCACAAGCTTTTCCTTCTCCTCTTTGCAGATAAGCCACCGCGCGGCATGGGCGGCGGTCGCTACATGCAGCAGCAGAAGCCACCGCGTGGGATAGGCACCCGACACCATCTCCTGCGCAATCCCTCGCCCATGTTTGGGGTCCCCCAACAGCAACAGCAGCAGCAGCAGCAGCAGCAGCAGCAGCAACAGAGGATGCTGCCACCCCAGCGCTATGGCATGCCGGGTAATGCTCCACCCAGTCCAGGCCAGCAGCTCCTGCTACCCCTCTCCCTGCTCAGCCACCCCTCCTGCTCCCAACCACAACAGCAGCCCACACTGAACAAGCCCACGTTCCTTACCATTGCAGGCCCGTATCCGCCAGGTCAGCCACCCAACCAGTCACCACAACAACAACAGGCACCAAGCAACACACAACAGCCACTACAGCCACAACAGCCACCACACAGCGCTCCCGCCTCCTCTCCCCTCCACAATCCCCACATCATGCACCATGGCCACAATGGACCCCACCTGCTGCCGCATCCGCACGAGCAGGTGCGAGTGGGCCTCCTCCAGCCGCCGCCCATGGGCTATGCCCCCAATCCCAATGGTGGGTATAGGAATGGCGCTTTGCTGGGTCCAGGACCAGGACCGGGACCCGGACCGCGACCGCCGCTTTACAGGAATGCTCCACCTTACGGATATGAGCAAGGACATCCCCCACAGCAGGGTCATCCTCCACCCCAGTTTATGCGCCCGCTCAACGGCTGGCGGCCGCAGGGAGGCGACTCGGCGCGCATGCCGCGTCCTCCGCTGCAGAACCTGCCGCCGCACATGATGCCCGGCGCCCCGCCCAACTATGCCAACGGGATGGGCATGCGAGGACCGCCGCCTCCGCAGCAGCAGCAGCAGCAGCAGCAGCAGTCGCAGCAGCAGCAAATGCCGCCGCAAATGCAGCAGCAGCAACAGCAGCAGCAGCCGGGGCCACCTCCTCCTCCACCCAATGGACCCCCTCCCCAGCAGCAGCAGCAGCAACAGCAGCAACAGCAGCCGCGCGTGAGCAAGGTGCTCATCAATCCCAACTTCAAGGGCGGCGTCGAGGCGGCCACCAACAAGTTCATCAAGGAGACACACTTCATGCCGGCCATCAACAGCGAGGCGGAGCTGCTGCGTCAGCAGGAGGAGTTCATCAACAAGAACAGGCAGTACTTTGAGAAGCGGCGCATGGAACGCTCCCCACCCCCAGCGGGAGGCACGCGCAGTCGCAGCCGTTCCCGCGGACGCAGCTACTCGCCGGTGAAGCGAACGGAGAGGGAGAGGGAAAGGGAAAGGGAGCGAGAGCGTGAAAGGGAGCGGGAGCGAGAGAGGGAGCGAGATCGAGAGCGCGATCGTGAGCGTTATGGCGCAGCCGGACGCCCGGCAGGAGGCAGAGGCTTCCGGCGAGCAGCCAGCCGGGACAGGGATGAGAATCGAGGCGGTCCAAGCGCCGCTCAGGGTGCAGCCAGCGCGGGAGCAGCCTCGGGCGGAGGAGCAGTGCCACCCAAGCGTCGTAGGAGTGGCTCGCCCGGCTCCGCCGCTGGTAATCTAAGGAATCCCTTCTCTGGGGAGCCGCGCGGACGCACCTCGGACACGGGCAGCCGGTCAGCGGTAAGTTGGTTTAAAGATCGAAGTTCCAGACTTGATCCTAACGAAAATCTGGCCTTTAGCCCAGCGACGAGGACGAGGAGACGCGCAACTATCGCCTGGAGATTGAGAAGCAAAAGCAGCTGCGCGAGAAGATCATGCGGGACAAGGAGCTGAAGCGTAGGCGCGCAGCCGAGGAGAAGCTCCATGAGGTGAGTCTCCCTTTAATATTAATATTTTAAGCAGAGTTAATGCTCTGGCAGAAGTCGGGAGTGAAGCTCCTCTTACTACGCTATTTTCCTTACAAACTAATAGCCTTGTTCCACTGCCTACATTCAGCTCCATTCTCGAGAATGGTCCATTATTTTACATGGGGTAAAATGGTCCGTTCAAAATCGACAGACAGTCCGTATCTATACCGAAAAATATCGACTATTAAGCGATATTTCGTAAGTTCCATTCCTAAACCTTCGAACTCTTCCCTAATTTCCCGTTCTTTTACATACTAAAGAAAAATACCGACAAATATAGATTTTTATGCGATATTTCTTAGGTTCCTTCCCTAAGCTTTCTTTCCCATCCCTAATTTCTTAATGTTCTTGAAATTATGAATGAAAAAAAAAACGAAAAATATCGATTATTAGGCGATATTTCGTAAGTTCCATTCCTAAACCTTCAAACCCTTCCCTAATTTCCCGTTCCTTTGCATACTAAAGAAAAATACCGAAAATATCAATTATCAGGCGATATTTCTTAAGTTCCTTCCCTAAAACTTCTAACCCTTCCCTAATTTCTTATTGTTCTTGAAATTATGAATAAAAAAAATACCGAAAAATATCGATTATTAGGCGATATTTCTTAAGTTTCTTCCCTAAGCCTTCCTTCCCATCCCTAAATTCTTATTGTTCTTGAAATTATGAATGGAAAAAAATACCGAAAAATATCGATTATTAAGCGATATTTCGTAAGTTCCATCCATAAACCTTCAAACCCTTTCCTAATTTCCCGTTCCTTTACATACTTAAAAAAAAATACCGAAAAATATTGATTATTAGGCGATATTTCTTAAGTTCCTTCCCTAAACCTTCTAACCCTTCCCTAATTACTTATTGTTCTTGAAATGATGAATATTTTTTGAAGAAGATGAATGAAAACTAGATCCAGCACAGCATTTTGTTGTCGCCACTGCATAATACAAGTTTTTTTTCTTAGAAAATGGATATTAAGAGGCAACAATTATAATACGTCAGTTAACAAGAAAATTTGATGATGATAAATATGTCTTAACATATAACAAATGAACAAAGTTAAGATAGTGATGCTCCTTAAGCTGTGGCAGGCAAATATTTCTGATTTGCACCCGATTTTCCTTTGATATTCAAGATTTCACAGCTCCAAGCATAGATATTATTAGGTCCTTGAATGAGTCGGTTAACATTGAAGAGGAGGTCGTCCGGGAGTTGCAAAAGAGAGCCTGAAATGGTGCAATAAATGCAAACAAAGATCTGAGCTGTTCGTCCCATTCACATGTCGCCGGAGAATGTAGATGGAGCTGTGGAACCACCGAAGGTCCATTTTCGTAATAACAGAGCAGTGGAACAAGGCTATTAAGCAGATATCTCTATTAATGCTCTGGCAGAAGTCAGAAGTTGGGTAAGGCACTATCGAGGTTTTTACAGCTCCAAGAAGTTGAGCTCCTCTTACTAGGCTCTTTTCTTCCTTACAAACCAAAGAGAGCAGAGCTGCCAGGGTATTTCAGTCCTTCGGCCACCGAAGCTAGCCTTAATCTTTAGCCAGAGAAAATGTAGAGAGTAAGGAGGAGAAGAAAAGAACCAAAGCAAACGAGACAAACGAGGAATATAAATTTCCAGGAAAAGCGCGCCGAGCAGCACAATTCGCCAGCAAAGGATGACCCGGAGTCAGCCGCCGGCCAGGCCACAGCAGCGCCAGCAGCAGCCGCAGCAGCGGCAGCCCCACGCAAGGTGATCTCCCTGAAGCGTCGCGATGACCAGGAGACGGGCAATGGCCGCAACAGGCAGGCGCAGCAGCAGCCGCCGTCGCAACGCAAGCAGGTAACGGCGGCCAAGATAGCGCCGGAGGCCAAGCGGAGCATCACAGAGCACCTGGCCCCGTCCACCAAGCAGCAGCATCATCATCATCATCATCAGCAGCAGCAGCAGCAGCAGCCTGCAGTGCCTGCAGCCCCGCCAGCAGCCAGAGCAGTCACCACCGGAGCTGGAGCCGGAGCGGTGGCCGTTACAGTAACCAAGGCGGCGCCGGTGGCGGTTGCAGGAGGCACTCCCCCCAAGCCGCGGGACATGCTGCGCCTGGGCACGCCCAGCGACGACGAGGTGGAGCTGGACTACGATGACGATGACCTGCTGCTGGACGAGGAGGATCGCCTGCTGGCCACGCCCTCGCCGCCGCCACAGAAGCAGCCGCAGGCCACCAGCAAGCGATCGGCCACGCCAGAGCTGCTCGTGGTGAAGCGGAACCACAAGGCGGTGCGAGGAGGCACCTCCTCCTCGGCGGCGGCGGTGGCGTCGGCGACGGCAACCAGCTTTGGTTCCAGCCAGCGGCGGGTGGTGCTCAAGCCCACCAGCAATGGGAGTGGAGATCAGCAGCAGTCCTCGCATGGCGGCAGGCAGAGGGAACGCAGGCAGCGGGAGCGGGAGCAGGAGCCAAGGAAGAGCAGCAGTTCCAGTGGAGCGGGAGGAGGAGCAGGAGCAGGAGCAGGAGGAGGAGGCATCTTTGATCGGCTGGAGAAGCGGCAGGGAGGAGGCGGAGGAGGCAGCGGAGGCCACAAGCAGCGCTCCAAGGCCCCAGCCCGCATCGTACTCAAGCACGACTGACGGGAAAGGGAGCGGGACAGGCGGAAGGAGAAGGACAAGGACAAGGACAAGGAGAAGGAGAAGCGGAGGAAGTAGGAGCGGAAGCGGAAGTAGGACCCTCGGAGCAGCGTCTACCTTAATTTTTGTGAAACATGAAACTATATATATATAGATTTTTTTTCGTATCGGACAGAGTGCCGGTGAGGAACACGTAGATTTAAGCAGAAAGTTGAAGGAACTTTAGCTCTAAGTTATAAAGTTGCAACCAACCACACATTATCTATATAATTATACATATATATATATATGAACCCCTGACCCCTGACCTTTCGGTGAGTACTCTATGACTAGTAATTGTACAAAACACTCTATCTAATCAATGACTAAACCGTGCTTCGTTTTCCTAACCACAGATTGTATTTAAATCTAGACTTAAGGGGGATGATGCTTAAAGCTGAGAAAAAGTGCAAATCTCTGCTTGCAAAATACGTATATATATTATCCATATTCTTAGGCTAACAAAATAAACTTATCTTATTATATTTACCAGCATCGATTGTATAAATCCTTCAGTTTATATTAAGCTTTTATTGGACAACGTTTACCGCTGATCATATTAAAAAACCCCCCTTTGACCCCTATGACTTATGTAATTTTTAAACTGTGACCTCCGTTTATTGTCCCCTTTTTTAAATCAAAAATCCAACTTTACCCAAATTAAACCCAAACAAAATACATACGAAACACTATGTACTTTAACATTTAACATTAAACATTAAACACTTAACATTTAACATTAAACACAAAAAATAAACTTGAATGTAGCATAAATGTGCACACAGAACGCAATACCATAATGGCCTGAGCAAACGCGTTTAATCGTGAACGAATGTGAACGGAAACGGAAGCGGATACGAGACGGTACCCCAGTCTCAAAAAGGGTATAGGGAAGGGCAGAGAGAGAGAGAGATCCAACCATATAGCATATAGCATATAGAATTAGAGCTGAGAAAAAATCGATTCTCCGAACATCGATTTTTATCGATCTTTTAGAAAAAACATCGATTAAATATCGATACCATAAAAAAAGGGAAATTATATCATTTTTAAAAGCCATTGATAATCCAAAAGATGAATGGTTCAATGTTGGACCGAAAAATAAAAGAATCGATAGTATCGATTTTTATCGATCTTGTAGAAAAAACATCGATTAAATATAAATTACGTTTCCAGAACATAAAAAAAAGAAATGATGATCCAAAAGATGAATGGTTCACGCTACATCGATTCTGCCAAAATAGAATCGATTTTGGACCGAAACAAAAAAGAAGAATCGATAGTATCGATATTGGAATCGATTTTTTTCCCAGCTCTATATAGAATAACTCACTAAACACACACACTAAATCAGGGCCAGATCAGACACAAATTAAAGCGAGATATATAAGCTAGAGCCTAAGTAATTGTACATACACACAAGACACAGAATATCCGCTTAAATCCTATAAATGTAGTAGGATCTAGGACTACAGCCATAACTCACTCTCACTCTATAAAAAAAAAGCTAAAGGCAAAACCCTAGACTAAAGAGATTGTTTAAATGTAACCGCTCTTACTTAAAGCCTCGAAAAAAACTTGGGACAAATTAAAAACTAAATATAAGCACTCTCTGCGAGGAATAACCTAGTGATAAGCTCAGTAATATATGTCAATGAGTCAAATATATATATACACAAGAGTTGGAATTAAGCTAATTAGACAAAGATCTAAAAAAAAAAAAAAAACGAAATCCCAAGCAAGTCCATACCCAAGAGAGCTTGTCCTGGAACACATTTATTTATCCCACACTCAACACAATATACAAAATATATAGAGTATAGTATATATAGTATGTGAAAGATAAAAAGAGGTCCTGTAGGTCGCAAACTAAAGCTAGAACAAGAAATTAAAAATTAAGATTAACTAAAATGGAAGCGCATAAAAAACCAAGCAACAACAACAGTCGTATTCGTATAACCTTAGTAACCGTAATGCTACACACAATATGATAATATATAATATACAATAATAATAATAATAATAATAATAATAATAATAATAATATATGGACTAATAAAAACCAATTCTATTACATGCATAACTACGAGAGAACTGTACCACAACCATTCTGTAGTTATTCCAAGTGATTCTAGCCCTCTAAGAACTACCTAAGACATAGAGATTACTGATCCGTTCGAGGCAGAACGAACCAGCATACAAGAAATAGCAAACAAGAAACGATTCCAATCAGCAAATCCGAATCTGTGATTATTTTTATATTATTCTTTAATATTATGCATAAACTATACATATATATATATAACAACAACTCAATTCCCCTACACACACACCTCTGACCTCTTCACGAAACCCTTTTATTTTTTGTACACCCTAGAATTAAGAGCTATATAAAGCACATACTCCATTCCAGATCGAAAAGGGGGCGTGTGATATATCAAGAAGCAAAGTTGTGGGTGGACTGGAGTGTGTGTGCCCCATTCAAAGCCTTTAAATTATTTTTCCCCGCTTCATTTTCAGTTTCATACCCCATATCCTATAAATAGTATATAGTATAAGAGCCACAAAAACTAGCAGAAATGCCAAACACACACCACACACACACACACTATTCGATGTTAGTTATATGTATACGTATACCTAGAAAGATACTCTCTATGTGTGCACGAACCTACCTACTACTCGTCTAGCCATATATATTTATTATAATTTTAAGCAAACTCGTTCAAAGTTCCGTTTGGTTTCATACGTTTTTAGCCCTAGACCAATTGTTTTTGATTTTGTTATAGTTTGTAAACCTATCGAACCCATTATCGATCCCCGCCCATCACTAAAAGTGTTCCCTTTCGATAACCAACGCAACTGTACCCAAAAATATCTATCCCTCCATCCCACTCTCTCTCATTTACCCATCTTCCCTCTCCCTTTTGTTGGCGCTGCTGCACTCGCTCCGTCTCCGTCTTGCACGTGCTTTCGAGCAGAGCAGAGGGCGCGCATCATTTTTAACATTTTAATTGTTATCGAAAATATTTTTATATTTATAAACATAAAGCCTAAACCTAATTTTCTTTCAGCTTAAATTATTTGTACAAATCGAAAGAAAATACGTTACAAAACCACAAGAAAAGAGAAAAAAACAGAAAACGTACAAAATAATCAAAAAGAAACGAAAAGAATGACAACAAAAAATACGAGAAATTTGAGATAAAAAAATAACTACAGATAATAGTTAGAGATTAGGGGGCGAGGTGAGAGAGGCGAGGGAAGCTCGGGGCTCCGCCGCGGGCAGCTCGCTAAAGAACTTTTGAAGAAGACTAAATAAAAACTGATATAATATATACACGAATGCACGGCATATATGGCGACACAGTCCCGTATATGCGTGTATATGTATATTTTTTACAGCATTCAAATCTAAAATGTCTTTTTATTTAATGGGGTTTATCTACAGAGAGGTTCTACTCGGCATTGTCTCTGACGATTTATGCTCTGTGGTTCAAGCAACGTGCAATTTATGGATATGTCAGGCCTCTGAGCCTCCTCCAAATTACTCATTGTTTAGACTTTGTTTTCAATCACGGTGAATGAGAACTGGAACCCCTCATCATTGGATGCATCGAGATCGAGTTCAATCAATATTAAAGCATCAGTTAAGTCAGCAGTGCTGAAAGGGGATGGATCGATCCAGGAACTTTCAGGATCTCTGACTTATAAATGTCAGAAATTACCCCTTACCTTCTTACCTTCTATCAGTAAGGAAGAAAAGATACCAACCTCCTAGCAGCATCTTTGGCGAACCTGAAGGCTCAAAAGAAGACTGAAGTCAAGCCACCCCTTCCCAAGGAGATATCTAGACAAAAGGTAATATTTGTTAAAGATCATTTAGATTTAGATTTATTGGTATATATCTTCCTAACGCTACAAGTTTTAAAACTTATAAATTAATGCGTTAGTCACAATTTCAAATTTCTTCAAAGAATTTAGATATTTGTTGTTTCCTTGTTAAAAATTATTCATTGAATGAATAAATAATATTTATATATATTGTAAAGCTCAAAAAGTATTTTGTCTAGAGGAATACCTCTTATCTCTATGGATATTATTTCAAAACAGACTTTTCATAATTTAGTTAAAGAGTTTTTCAGATAAAATCCTTAATCTAATGCCATATTTTCTATTCTAGTCCTTCCTGGTTCCTTAAGGAATATTAATATTAACCCTTTCGTTGTTAAAAATTATTAATTAAATGGATAAATACTTATTGTAAAACTCAAAAAGAATTTTTTTGTAGAGGTACACCTCTTATTTCTAAGAATATTTTATATATGCATTTATACCTTGATCTGTATCAAATCGCTGCAGCTGTGCACTGTTTAACCCACGCGTGCATATCTTGGTCCTTCGAGCCGGATCAAAAATTAAAAGAACGCCCAAATATTACGACGTCTTAATTTGATGAGTTTATATTTCATAATGAATTTTATTTCAAAGTCCGCGTTTAATTAGCGGTTTTAAATTTTACATATAAAATACAAAATAATATTGACCATTAATCTATAAATATCAGTGTTCGTTTTGATCACAGACTTTCCATATATTTTTTTTGAAGAGTTCTTCCGATGCCATATTTTCTATTCCAATCCTTCCTGGTAACCCCACTCCATATATGATCTCCACACAGGACTAGCTTTACTTTAAGGCCTAATGTCAGGGCCGGAGCTTAGTAGTATCTACATATATATGCCCTCCCCGTAGTGGTCTCATCTAAAGCTGGGGGATTTGGCTTTGGGGCTTCGGATCGCGGTTCACGGCTCGCACAATGCACATGGATAATCGTGTGAAGTATTCTTGGTCTTGGCTGATATGCCGATGGTAATATGCAATTATGCAAAGTGCAAGTTCAACGGAAAAGGCCATGGTTTCGTTTCGTTGTCGCGTTCATTGTCTCCCTGGGACTGTGGCTAACTGTGGAGTGGAGTACACACTGTCCTCCTCCCAGCTCCCAGCTCCCATCGCGGTAATCATCATTTGCTGCTTCATTTGCTCGGCGCTGTGTACCTGGCTTGCGGTTTTTCGTTTCATTTAGTTCAGTTTAGTTTCCAGCCAAAGTCAGCTAGAGCCAGAGCCTCAGACCGCCCCGTTGTTCAATTATAATTAAATCTGTTTGTAAATATAATTGGTGGGCGTGCGACTGACATGGAATGATGCAAGATCGTTGCTGTTTGCTGCCGGAGCGTGATTTGGTTTTTGCAAATTAGAACAACGAATAAAGGCAACGCCCCGAAGCTGAGTCTTCGCCAGTCAGAGTCTTCCCTTCAAAAGAACACAGGGAAAAAATATAAATAAATATATATTTCCTTAATTAATAATTACATTAGTTAAGGTATCTTAGATTCCTTAAGCTTTGATTTATTTTAAATATTTTATTTATACCCCACATTACGTATACGCCCCGTTTGCGGCTTCTTCTCTGTCTTTTGGAGGCTACCACTTAGCCAGAGATTCACTGGCTGCCCGTGTAATAGGCTTTTAGGCCTCGGCATTAAAGAATCATTGTCTCAGTGGGCCGAAGAAAAATAAAACTCCCAGGCCACCGTTGAAGTACAGCCATGGCCAAGTCATGTCATCGCTACCGTTGCCGAGTTGCCTCAGCGTGGATCCCAGTCAGTTAACACTTTTCACATGCCCTGCCCGAGGGGAACAATGTGGCTCCACTCATATATAGTCATAGGGGGGACCACCACCAGATCGATGGCTATATGTTGACATCTGTCTACGGATGACTATGGCCACAGGTACTTTGAATAATATATTTGGAACTGCAACTAGTTTCAAGTTAAGAGTACGTTTCTAGAGTTCAAAAGTTAAGGAACAAGGTTTTTTAATTTTATAATAATTAAGAAATAAGTTGTTACTTCTTAAATATAATTATTTTTGGCATTTCTTTAATTAATTTTATTAAAAAAATGGTTTTATTTGGAATTTAACAAGAGGCTTAAAGCAAATAATAATTTTAATACAAGAAGCTCCTAAATAGTTAGCTCTTAAATGGTAAATGATCTGTTTTAAGGTGGAAAAAGCGAGTTTAAACCTTAATTTAAGCAGTCTTTCAGCTCTCTTAATTTTAAGGATAAATATAAGGTTTTTTTTAGCATTCTTTTTAATAATAATAATATACATAAAATAGTGCCCGAACCTAGAACCTTTTGGTTTTTTTCATAAGTTTTACTTTAATTTAATCATCTTCGGCATTTATTTAATTAATTTTATACAAAATATGAATTTATTTAAAATTTAACAAAGTGCATAAAGCAAATAAAAATGTAAATAAAAGATTCTCCCGAATAGTTACCTCTTAAATCGAATATAATTAATTTTAAGGTAGAATAAGGCCAAT
The DNA here is from genome assembly GCA_008042535.1 of Drosophila tani. NCBI lineage: Eukaryota > Metazoa > Arthropoda > Insecta > Diptera > Drosophilidae > Drosophila > Drosophila tani. The sequence goes on along the minus strand of VNJO01010935.1, from coordinate 57,281 downwards.
TTAAACAATAATTTTAACAGTTTCTCAGCTCTCTTTGTTTTAAAAATTATTCTAAACAGTTTTTCACTTAAAAAAGAAACATTAAAGAGTGCTTGAACCTAGAACCTTTTGGCAAGTGTATGTTAGTTTTATTTTTGTAAGTTTTACCTCTCCAAACCGTTATGATTTCCGAAATAATGTCACCCGTGAGTGGGTGAGTGGCTCTGTGACTGGATTGCAGAAACCACTCCACTCTCTAAGTGGCGACACCACCACCACCACCCCTTGGAGCAGGCTGTAACCCCCAAACCTATACAGTTGCCGCCATTGTCTGGCCGAAAATCAAACAAAATAATGTAGATCCGCTTGGATTTCTCTTTGGAGCTGTACTTGCCCAGAAATAAGGCTAGGAAAGTGAAAACCCAATTGCCTGTGACTCACGCACGTACGACTACTTAGCCCCAATAGTTATCTAAGTAAATCGGTGAACTAAGCTATATGTTTTGACAGTTGCAGTTGGCTATTTGGCTAAGTTTTATGTTGGCCAATTAGCTGCTTTTCAGGGTCAGGTTAATGATTCAATTAGCATTTGTCATCATTGTTATTGTTTCAACTGCTGCGGTGCTGCCTGCTGCCTTGCTGCGGTCTATAATTGATCCCCAGATCGTGGGAATTATTGATAATGATGTGTGTGACCAGCGGCCACACCTCCGCCCTCACTTATGATCTATACTCGTATGTGGATCAATATGTATGTAGAAACAGTGAGTTATATTTATGAGTTTTAGAAGTTGTTATACATTTTAGGAGTTTATTTTTGTTTTTAATAATTATATTCCCTGTAACTAATAAAACTACATAGTTTTTATAAATATTAAGAGCTTATTTTGTGTAGATAGAAAAATCAAGTGGAGTATAAACAATTATTAATAGTTTTTATGTGAATAATAGTTATTTCAGCAAAGGTATTTTAAATAAATATAATGCTATAAATAAAATATTTCCCTTTTTTTTTTAATAAGGAAAAGGTTGTTCATCCCTGTAAGTACCTAAACTCGTAAAATTTAATAAACATTCTTTTTGTTCGATCTCAGAGACTTGGTGTATTCTTAGCCACATTTTCTTGTGCATTCCGCCATGTTAAATTTAAGTTTTCCTACCCACACAATTGATTAGAGTATACAAAATTTAATATAATATAGTATTAATATTAATACTAATTTTATTATATAAGAATTTGTATATATATTATAGTATTACAATTATAATTATTTTATAAATGGGATTAAGCCATGTCCATCTTTAATTTAAGCCACAAAGCTTTGACTATTGGGTATTTCATGGTCTTGGTTGTTAATTCTGATTTTTGAACTTTATAACTAGGATCAGAGTTCTCATAAATAGAGAAGGTCCTTCAACTCAACCTCTCTCTATCTACCCTTGATATTTTCTCTGAAAACTTGATTAAATAATAGTACATTTTGACAAATAATAATGTATAAATTAGTCTATACAAATTGTATTACAATATATTATTATTATTATTATATTAATGAGCTAAAGCCATGTTCATCTGTCTTTTAATTAAACCCACAAAGCTTTGGTTACCGGATATTTTATGGTTTTAGTTGTTAATTGTGATTTTTGAACTAGGAACAAAGTTCCTTATGATGAGGAAAGTTCCTACAACTCAACCTCCTTCTAACCATATTTTCTGTGAAAACAGTATTTAAAAAAAATAAATACTACTTTTAAATAATAATAATAATGTTTTAATAATAATAACATAAACTTAACGTATGAAAGTAAGAGGCTCTGGCTCCTACCCCATAAACCTGGACACCGCAACGGATGATTAAGCCCAGATCCCTAAGTGCTCTTGGCTCGTGGCATGCGTCATCCCTGGATGGTGGCGGCACCAAGTGATTGAGATGGTGCCTCTAATGCCTGATGGGCTCCAACTGCCCAGCTCTCTCTCTCTCTCTCTCTCTCTCCCTCTCCCTCTCCCTCTCTGGTCTCTCCATGGGATTGTTGGGTATAAAAGCGAGCGGCGGGCCGGCAGTGGAATCATTAGACAAGTGTCGAGCCGCGCGTGCGCAACATAGTCACAGAGGAGGAGTAAGCCACCAGCGAACAGTTGAGACCACAAACAGGCGACCACAACATGAAGTGCTTTGTAAGGACTCAAGGATTCTGTGAAAATTAAATAATATAACCAAGGAACTGGAAAATTAATAGAAAAAGTTTAAAAAAATATTAAAAAAAAACAAGAAAGTGCCTAAGAAACTATTTTTTAAATTAATTTTTTTGCAAGAAAAAGTGTTAAATGAACTATTTTTTATTGTGCAGTTCATCCTGTTAGCAACCAGCCTAGTGCTGAGTGTCCTGGCCGAGGACGCCGCGCCCGAGACTGACCTGGAACAGGTGGCCTCAGTGCCGGTGGCTGTTGAGGATCAGGTGGGCGCCGCCAGCAGCTATGCACCGCTGCAGGAGAAGAAGCAGGAGAAGCGCTATGTTGGTGGATACGGTGGCTATGCAGGAGCAGGCGGCTATGGAGGATACGGAGGCGCCGGCTATGGCGCTGGAGGCTATGGGGGCTACGGCTCCGGCCTGGGAGCTGGCTATGGAGGAGCCTATGGCAGTGGCGTGGGCGTGGACAGCTACTACAACCCCTACGGCTCTCGATCTCTGGCTGGACTAGGTGAGGAGGGTGAGAGAGCGGGCTGGCGGGGATTGAGGGAGAGAGGGTGACTCCCTGCCAAGGACTGAGATTTGATGTTCCCGTTCCCCTTTACAGATGGCGCTGGAGTGGGAGGATATGGCGGCTATGGATCCGCTCTGGGAGGCTATGGCTCTGCCCTGGGAGGCTATGGCTCCGCCCTTGGAGGAGGCTATGGCTCTGCCCTTGGAGGAGGCTATGGCTCCGCTCTGGGTGGCGGCTACAACTCCAATCCCTACGCGCTGAGCTACTACAACAGCCGGCTGGGCGTGGGCGCCGGCGGCACTGGGTATCCCTACTACAACACCCGCTTTGGAGCTGGAGGATACCCCTCCAGCTACTACACGAGCAACTACGGCAACAGCGTGGTGGGCGGTGGCCTGGGCGCCCTTGGCGGCGTCCCTCCCATCGGCAGTGGCTACAACTACGGCTCTGGGATCTCCGGCACTGTCTACTAGGCCGGATCCGAGCGCCAAAACCCAAACCTAGGCCCAACGTTCAACATTTAAGCTAGTGGAATTTATTTTTTTTTCTCTTCGATATTTTTTCTAACTTAATTTTTATTAAAAAGAAGCTACAAACGAAAAATATAGGAAATAAGTCTCGTAGTTAAGTAGAGTCTGTTCCAGGGAGGACGGCGGAGGAGTATCATCTCACTGAGGGGGAGGATAGGCGCCATGCTTGTCCTTGATCACCCAGAAGGAGTCGACGATGGCGCCGTCCTGGTCGTCGGAGACCTGCTCGAAGTGCAGGTGGGTGCCGTTGTGGGCCTTCAGCCGGGTGTAGCCGTAGTCCTGGAAGAGGGTAAGAGCCAGCATTTATTTTTCGGTATTTATTATTATACTGAATAAAGTAGTGAAGCGTAGTAAAGCGGCGGTCGGCACGGCCCTATCCCGTTAGATAGGTTTTTTCTCAGTCGACGTCGCTGCCGCTTAAGCACAGTAAGCACAAAAGAGAACAGAAGAATCAGTGCAGACAACTTGTAATTGTGTAGCTAGAACTAGCCTTTTTTAGCGTTAAATAGCTAGTTTTTGCGTTATAGCTATTTGTTTTGCCATATTACAGAATATGTTAGCTATTTTTTTTGCTCATATCTAGCCATAGAGTGTTCAATTTTCACTCATACAAATGCAATGTTGGCATTTGACTGTAATGGTGCGGACCTCTGATGTAAAGGAACGGGCCTATCCTCTCTATGGGACACCCTGTGTGAAAGCATGAACCATTCTCGAGAATGGAGCAGTGTAAGAAAGCTTTAAATTCCCTGGAACCCCAACTTACATTGCTGTGGAACGCATTCCACTCCGGCAAATCGTGCGAGAAGGGCTCCCTCTCCTCATTGCACCCAGCGGAGCCCGTGATGATCTGTATCGGTGCCTTCGGATTGGTATAGGGTGCCTCTGCACTCCCATTATACACCTTGTAATTGTAAATAGGCCAGAGGCGGGTGTAGAAGTGCTCGTGGGCAAAGAACTCCACATCAACGCCATGCTTGAAGAACAGATCCTCCAAACCAAACCACTTGAGCATGGGCAGGCCCTGGCGAATGTACGTCTCCAGGTTGGCGTTGCAGTCGTACTCCTTGTCGTCGCTGCAGTACATGGGCCGGTGGCCGTAGGTGATGATCCAGGGGCGCTTGGCACGGTTCTCGGGCAGATTGGCCTCGGCCAGGTCCCGCTCCAGCCACTCGAACTGCTTGGTCAGCAGCTTGAAGCCATAGCCGAGGAAGTAGTAGACCTCCGTGGAGAAGGACACAAAGTGCACGGGCCCCAGGTTGAAGCTGTACCACAGACTGTCCGTGTTCCCGGGCATGTTGAAGCGGGCCCGGTAGTTGGAGAAGTTGCTGAGGAAAAGAGACATTCCACAGTTAGAGATTACCCCAAAGACCGACCCCCAATGACCTCCACTTACTACTTCTCCTCGTGGTTGCCCGGACAGACCATGTAGGGCACGTAAGCGGCCACCGACTCGATCTGGCGCATGAAGGCATCGCCCACGGCCGCGTTCTTCGTGTCCATGTCGTAGGCAAAGTCGCCCACATGGATGATGGCATCGTACATGCCCCGCTCCGTGTCCTGCTGCAGCCGCCCCATTGACTGGGCGTTCTCGTTGCCCATGTCCCCGTAGATGGCCAGCGAGGGGGACCACTGCTCGCCCGCTGGCGGCGTCTTGAAGTGAAACACCGGCGACCAGCCCAGCGGACTGCCGCAGCTGTACTCATACCGGGTGTCCGGCTCGAGGTCCTTCAGCTCCACGTTGTGCACGTACTGGGTGCGCCTCTTCTTACCACCGTCCACGAAGCGCTGCCAGGTGCCGTTCACCGTGGTCAGCTTATCGGTGGCGTAGTTCCGGGCAAAGTTCACCACCGAGGCGTTGGGGGAGCCGCGAGTGGACCAGGTCACCACAATATCACGGAGGTTGTCTGGAAGGGATTGATAATGGGATTGGGTTTGAGTTTTTATTGGTTTTCTTGTGAGTTTTATATTAAGTAAGACGTTTCCGAAGTTTTTTAAAAGCTGGCAAGGCATTCAAGTTGTTTGTTTTCGAACTTTGAAACTTTTTCTAGCTTTTTCTTATTTTAAATTAAATATTCTACATTTTAAGACTTACTGGAATTGCGAATAGCTTTCCTTTTTTTTCCTTTATATCAAAAAGACTTGCTAGGACCTTGGTATCTCATGGTACACAAGATCTACCACGGTTAGCAATTGGACAGCCCCAAAACACAACCTCAACCGCCCAGAATGCGTCACCGTAGAGCAAAAAATACAACTTTCTTTATAAAATGTTTTCTTATTGATGGTTTATTGTGATTTTTGGATTCTTCGAGCTTACATTTGATAAGATTAGTTTTAGGATATACGTTAAACGATATACGATAAAAATACGTATTTCGATAACAACAAATACTCAAGCTTAGCCTCACCAAATGCGGCACCGTGAAGCAGAAAATTAACAACTTTTTTCATATCTTTTCTTCTCATCATTAGTTTATTGTGATTTCTGTTTATTTCAAGGTTACATTTGATAAGATTAGTCATAGGTTAGTTAGTTATTAGTTTAAAAATACGTATTTCGATAAATATTCCGATAAAAATACGTATTTCGATAAATATTTCGATAAAAATACGTATTTTCGAAAATATTTCGATTAAAATACGTATTTTGATAACTGTTTCGATAAAAATACGTACTTCGTTAAATATTCCCATAAAAATTCGTATTCCGTAAATATTTCAAAATATTTCGATAGGTATACGTATTTTTATAAATATTTCGATAAAAATACGTATTTTGATAAATATTTCGATAAAAACAAATACATTTTTGGATAAAAATAAGCCCAGGGCGGCCACAGAAATCGCTGGGGACTTGAAATCATTTAAGATCTCTACAAAATATAACATCCCCAGCGTTTTTCCCAACAGCCCCGATAGAAACAGGTTGAGCTATAAGTACTTCTTAATACAGAGTTTTTTAGGAATAGGAATGCAGGTCCCCCCGCTTAGGGTTCGTGTTGTGTAAAATATCACAAAGTGGCCTTCTTAGTCAGAGATCAGGCGTAGGGACCATGCTTGTCCTTGATCACCCAGAAGCTATCGATGACCTCGCCCTTCTTGTCGTCCGACACCTGCTCAAAGTACAGATGGCTGGCATTGTGGGCCACCAGGCGGAGATACCCAAAGTCCTGGCTGTGGAAGGCGCTCCACGGCGGCATTTGCTTGAAGAACGGCTCCCGGCCCTCGTGGTTCCCAGCAGCACCCGAAATGATGTGGATGGGGGCCCCAGGATTGACATACGGCTCGGCCAGTGAGCCATTGTACACGGTGTAGTTGTACATGGGCCACATCCGCTCATAGCAGTGCTCGTGGGCCCACAGCTCCACATCCACGCCGTACTGGTAGAAGAGCGGTTCCAGCCCAAAGATGTCCAGCATGGGCAGGCCCTTGCGGACGATGGTCTCGTGGTTGGCGCAGTCGTCGCCGTTGTCGTTGCTGCAGTACATCGGCCGGTGGCCGTAGGTGATGATCCAGGGGCGCTGCTTCCGGTTCTCCGGCTTATTGGCCTCGGCCAGGTCCCGCTCCAGCCAGTCGTACTGCATCACGATCTGCTTGAGCCCGAACTGGGTGAAGTAGTAGAACTCTGTGCTGAAACCGATGAAGTGCACCGGCCCCAGGTCGAAGCTATAGAACATGTTCTCGGAGCCACCCGGCATGCTGAACCGGTTGATGTAGTGCGAGAAGTTGCTAAGGAAACGGGAGGATTAGGGGGTAAGGGGATAAGGAGGCACTCTAAGAGTTCCGGTGCCACTTACTACTTCTCCTCGTGATTGCCCACACACACCATGTACGGCACATAGGCGGCTATGGTCTCCACCTGGCGCATGAACTCATCGCCCACCTCGCCGTTCTCCATCTCCATGTCGTAGGCAAAGTCCCCCGCATGGATGATGGCATCGTACTGGCCACGCTGCGTCTCCCGCTGCAGGGCCGGCAGGGAGGCGGCATTGACCACGCCCATGTCCCCGTAGATGGCCAGCGAGGGTGACCAGTTGCTGTGATTGAAGCGAGTGCGGAACCAGTACGTTGCCGACCAGCCCAACTCGCTGCCGCAGTGGTAGAGATACGTGCTGTTCGGCTTCAGCTGGGACAGCGTCACCTGGGTTCGTATGTATATATTAAGGATAATGGTTGGACCTTGGACGCGACTGTGGTTGAGTAGAAACCACAGCCAGCGGATGCCTTTGTCGCAAAATGAATCATTTTGAATCATCTCGGAGTTAGTTTGAGTCATTCTGAATCATTTTGAATCATCCTGAATCATTTTTAACCATTCCTGAATTATTTTGAATCATTTCCAAAATATGTAAAATAATTTTAAATCATATCACAACCTTTTTTAGTTATTTGGAATATTATTGAATTATTTTTTAATCATTTTAAGTTATTTAAAATTGTTTTGAATAATTTCTGATTCATTCTGAGTTATTTAATATTATTTTTAATCATCTCTGAATTATTTTAAATAGTTTTAAGTTACTTTAAATCATTTTAATATTTTGAATCATTTCTAAATCGATTTGATTTATTCTAAATAATTTTGAGTCATTTAAAATTATTTAAGCTCATTTTGAAATACTTCTTAAATATTTTAAATCATTTTGAATCACGTTTAAATCATTTTAAAATATTTAAAATTATTTCTAAATCGTTTTGATTCATTCTAAATTATTTTGAATAATTTCTGAATCATTTTAAGTTACTTTAAATTACTTACAATCATTTCTGATTAATTTTAAATAACTTTGAATCAATTCTGATTCATTTTAATCATTTCATTTTAATAATTTTGAATCAATTCTGATTCATTTTAAGTTATTTAAAATTAATTTGAATCACTTCTGGATCATTTTTAATTGTTTTAAATCATTTAGAATCATTTCTAAATTATCTTGAATTATTTCTAAATGATTTTGATTTATTTTAAATAAGTTTAAATCATTTCTGAATCATTTTAGGTTCTTTTAAATTACTTTACCATAAATATTTTCTTAATCATTTTGAATCATTTTTTAATCATTCTGAATCATTTTGGACTGCAGCTGTGATTTAATCGGAGTTTATTTTCGTTGAAGGCAAATCTACTCACGCGATGAATGTACTGGGTGGCCTTTTTGGGTCCGCCGTCCACGAATTTCGTGGGCATCTTCGCCGCCTTCACCCGCTGATTCAGTCCATCGATGCCGAACTCGCAGGTGGACTCATTGGTATTGTCCCGCGTGTTCCAGGTGACGACAATGTCGAGCACGGTCTCTGGAGGAGCACACACGGATTAACGACGGTCGTGGCCAACACGTGAGTATGCCCACAACAAAGGGAACTCAAATTACGCTACTTATGTCTACTTAAAATATGGGAAAGTGCCTACAAAAGCAGATTTTGTGGTCAGCAATTAATTAATACTAACTTAACCCCATAAGAGGCACATTTTTCATTGGGTTTTAAGCAGTTTATTGGTAGAGGGTACAATGGTAATAGTAATAAGAGCATAGTCGGTTGCCCAGGACTATAAATGTGTGTAAATGTTCCCGACTTCACCACAAATTAAAATTAAAGGGGTTTATGTGTGGATAAACCAATTAAGGAATTTCAGGCAAGTCAAAGCGCTGGAAATGTTTGAAATTGAAGTAAAATAAAGGTATGATACTGGTATGTTTAGGTTTTCTTCCTAAGTAAACACCTCTTTTGTATTACACGGTCACATTAGTGACCAGTTGGTAAAATGTTATTGTGTCCCAACGCATAGAATTAAGCTAAATTTTTTAGAAAAGAATATACGGTCACTTTGGTTTGGCGAATAAGAACGATCGGCACGTGAAAAATCGAGAGAAAACAAAATCATTAGAAATAAAATCAAGCCGACGTTATTATTTGAAAATAAAAGCCTGGGAGTTTACACAATTAAGGAATTTCAGGCACTTAAAATGTTTAAAATTGAAGTAAAATAAAGGTATGATAAAGGTATTTGTGGGTTTCCTCTTAATTAATTTAAATTTGGGCTAAGTAGTTGCTTTCGGTGCAGGTGCGGAGCCCTTGTTAAAATGCTCTTAAATGCTGGGCTTGCAAAAATTGGCTAAGTTAAAGTTTATGTAAAAAAAAACAGTTTGTTCCGGGCTTAAGGAATGTACTCATAGGATCCCCCTCAAGGGTTTCTATGTTTGTGATCGAATCAGGTCGATAACCGAATGTGCGCGCTTCTAATACTGCCAGTTCCTATTGGTGCTTCTTGTGTGTGTTTCCCGGAGACTCCTTCAGCTGGGTTTGGTTTCGTTATAGGCTCCTTCAAATCCTCACTTCTCTTCATAGCTGCCATGCCTGGACTTGACCAGCCAAAACTCATCAATAACTGCCCCATCCTGGTCATCGGACACCTGCTCAAAGTGCAAATGAGTGCGATTGTGGGCCTTGAGCCGCGTGTACCCATAGTCCTGGCTGTGGAAGGCACTCCACTCGGGTATCTTGCCCTTAAAAGGCTCCCTTCCCTCCTTGCAGCCGGCAGAGCCCGTGACAATGTGCACTGGGGCACGGGGATCCTCATACGGCGAGTCCTTGAGCGTGCCATTCCTCACCTCGTAGTCGTAGATGGGCCACAGCCGCTCGTACGAGTGCTCATGGGCCCAAATGGCCACGTCCACCCCAAACTCGTAGAGCAGCGGCTCCAACCCGAACATGTGGACAAAGGGCCAGCCCACGCGGGTCAGGGTCTCCGAGTGGGTGCAGTCGTTGTCGTTCTCATTGCTGCAGTACATGGGCCGGTGCCCATAGAGGATAATCCAGGGTCGCTCCTTGCGGTTCTCGGGAAGATTGGCCTTGGCCAGGTCCTTACGTAACCACTCGAACTGGAACACCAGCGACTTCACTCCGTAGTTGAGGAAGTAGTAGACCTCCGTGCTGATGCCCACAAAGTGCACCGGGCCGAGGTCGAAGCTGTAGAACATGTTCTCCGTGCCGCCCGGCATGCTGAACCGGGCGCGGTAGTTCGAGAAGTTGCTGCAACACACACCGACACCCAAGATTAGACCCTACTTCTGCCTACTCCTCCTGCTCTCTACTCACAACTTCTCCTCGTGATTCCCTGGGACCACCATGTAGGGCAAATACGCGGCCACCGTCTCGATCTGGCGCATAAACTCATCGCCCACGCGGGCATTCTCCGTGTTCATGTCGTAGGCAAAGTCGCCCACATGGATTATGGCATCGTACATGCCGCGCTGCGTCTCCTGCTGCAGACGGGCCAGTGACTGGGCATTCTCGTTGCCCATGTCCCCGTAGATGGCCACCGAGGGCGACCAGTCCGCTGAGCCTGTGGGCACCGTGCGGAACTGGAAGATGGCCGACCAGCCGACGGCACTGCCGCAGTGATACATGTACGTGGCGTTCGCCTCCAGGCCGCTAAGCGTCACCTAATCGGAGGGAGTGAGACCATGAGTTTCTCGCTCTCTTGAGGACTTTTTTAGGGAGTGGAGGATGGTAGCTGAGGGATCTATGCTATCTATGGAGCTTAGGGGGCTTTTAAATCACAAAAATCCTTGCTAGGGATTTAAAAACAATTAAAAAAAGTGTCTAAAAGTATGCCATAAAAAAGTTTCTAAGGCTTAAAATCTTATAGCAAACTTTTGCGCTCAGTTAAAAATGTGTTCCATGCGATTTGTTCTAAAACAATTAAAAAACAATTAAAAAAGTCTTTAAAAGTATGAAATAAAATATTTCCTTTGGCTTAAAATATTATAGCATACTTTTTCGCTTAATTTATATTGTATTCCCTGCGATTTGTTCTAAAACATTTAAAAAACAATTAAAAAAGTGTCTAAAAGTATGCTATTAAATATTTTCAAAGCTTTAAAATCATATAGCTTGCTTTTACGCTCAATTTAAATTGTTTATCTTTCGATTTGTTCTAAAAACAATTAAAAAAGTGTTTTTATGGAATGCCATAAAATATTTTCAAAGCATTAAAATCTTATAGCATACTTTTACCCTTAATTTAAATTGATTTCCTTTCAATTTATGTGAAATTCCTTAATATTTTTAAAATTTAATAGATTTTCCAACATCTTAGACCTAACTTTTTGCTTTCCACTAATCCACCATAGATAGCACTCCCCCAACCATTCCTAACCCCACCCTCCACCCTCCTCCGTCTGAAATCTCTATCATACCCTGTGAATGTACTGCGTGGCCTGCTTGCGGCCTCCATCCACGAATTTGGTGGCTGTGCCTCGGGCATGCTGGGTGAACCGGGCCTGTCCGGCCACCATCCGACCGTACTCCACCACGCTGGTGGCCCCCACTTCCGGGTCCGGCGGTAGGCTGCGCGTCGACCAGGTGACCACGATCTCGCTAGCGGTGCGCTCTGGTCCGGAGCAAAGAGCGAGATATCGGAACGGGTAGAAACCGGGGGAAAGCGGAAAAGAAAAGCAAACTTGAGCAATTTCGTTGGGCCAAAAAGGTGAGGAAAAAAAAAAAACAGTACAAACAAACAACAAACAAGCGGCACTGTTTTTGTTTTTGATTCAGAAATGGAACAAAGTGATAACATTTTCACCTCTAATCGGGTTTTAATTAGCTTCATAAATAGGTTCAAAGTTAAGGCAAGTCTTTAGAGTAAAAGGAATTTAATTAATATTTATGAAAGGTAAAGTTAAAGTACAGAGATTAAGTAGAAAAGATATATATTTTCTTCAGGTTTTGTTGATTTCTAAAAGAGATTTATTTAAAACGCATTTTAAATTAATTTAAATTACTTTCCGATAGGTAATTTGTCATCAAATTCGCTTCTATTTTATCGGAAATAGATTTTTAATAGAAAAGGAATATATTTTCAACAAGTTTTGCTCATTTCTAAAGCAGGTTTAATTAAATCGAAATTTCTATTAATTTAAATGAGTTTAAACTACTTTCCGATAGGCAATTAGTCATCAAACTCGATTCTCTGTTATCGAAAACGAGAGCAGGGCCATGTAATTATTGGAATTAAGACCAAATGCAGCTGCCCTATTATTTGCTGATTAATTTCTATTGTTTTGTAGCTATTTTCGCGAGTAGGCTCTTTTGTTATTGTTTTCTTATCGCTTCCCCCGAACACTAACTGGAGCACAACAAAGCCCGACGACGACGACGTGCTCGGATGACGTTTGGATCGCTCCTCGCGCCCTTCGCGATAACGGGACAGACCCCACGGGGTGGTAAAGTCTAGGAGTGGATTCGGCTTCGACTTTCTTTCTTTGTTTGATCACGATATTAGGGGGGAGTCCCCTGATTAGAGGAGGGCACTGCACTTCAAGAGCCAAATATTTATGCTGGCGGACTGTTCACATTTCTAATCACTTGACAAATTAAGCAAGTTCAGGGGTAAATACACAGTATTTACTTATTTTGTTTGGGGTACTATTAATAGATGAGTCTTAAAATAAATGGCTATCTCTGTAACTCTAAACAAACCCAGAAAATCCAGCTTTGTGGATTCCGATCAACGTTTTAGGGGTCAGTAATCCGAACTCATTGAAATTTATATATGAAATTAGCAAATTATTTGCAAGAAACTTGTTTGTCTTAATTACTAACGATTATAATATAGGGAAACGATAACAGGGTTTCGAAAAAGCTGAAACCGATCGATTATCTAGCATTTCCAATCGATTATCTATAATTTCTAATCGAAAGAGTGCATTCTTTGCTGACAAACTAATTATTTTAATAAGTTTTTTACCGACACTTGAAAGATAAGTAAAAATGTCTGCCCCGGAAAGTGTAATTACAAGAACAGCTTTCTGAGTGACACAAAAATTGCACTTTGCAATTAGCTGGGCGTGTTTCTGGCTGGGATTTGGAGCAATAAACCGGAGAGATAGCACCCGATAACTCACGGGAATTGCGCACTCCCCCAACGCGATCAAAATGCACCTTGCTCAGCGCTTGTCGCTTTACATAATGTATCGTATCGCTACTAACTCACCTCCGAAGGCCAGATGCACTTGCTCCGGCTGATAGTGTACGATGTTGGCCACCTCTTCCTTCACCTCCGCCTCCTTGGCCTGTGTCAGTCCCGGCAATGCCGCCAGGAGCAGCAGCGATGACAGCAGCAGGAAAAACTGCTGCATTTTGTTCGATTCTTTGTTTTTGTTTTGGATCGGAGTTTGGAATCACAGAAATTAGCTGCAGTCAGCAGCTATAACATTGCCAAACTGCGTCGTTGTCAATGCGTTGGCGGCTTCGTTGTGGCGAAAAAAAAATTGATCCGGGAGCGGGAACAACAGTATAAAATGAGCACAAAATTGGAATTATCCAGCAATTTATATAGTGCACCAAAAACAACAACAAACCTGAGGCGGGCAGTGTGACCTTTGGTGGGAGAAATGGAAATGCCGCAGGTATTGATCGGAGGCAGCCACACTGATTAGGTATTTATCGATAGTTGGGCGATAGGTGGCGCGTTTTTTTAAATCTTTTGTTATCAATGAGAAAAATAATTAATTTCTTTGTTTTACTTTATTATAAGTTAAATTATTCAAATAAGAAAGCTAATTAATTAAAGTAAAAACCATTTATACTCTAAATTGCATTAAAATATATATATATTCAGTTCTAAAGTAAGTTTTCTGACCTAATAAAATATTTTATTGTAGTTTTCTAATTTATTTCTTGTATTTTCGTTAATTAAAATTACCCAAACAAAACTTACACATAATACAAGGATCCAAATACCCTTTAAAAACTCATTAAATATAGTTTTTACGTATTATCTTTATTATTTAACAAAATGTTTGGAGAATGTTCGGTGAATGGAAGTCACTCTCAGAGAGCTAAATGGAATTGCGACCGAATCGAGACTCCTGGAAAGGATATTGGATTGTATTTTGTTCACATCAGCCCCTTCTTAGCAATATACATAGGAGAATATATATATATGGAGTAAGATAAAGATAGAGATACAGATAAAGATACAGATTTGTAGGCATAAATACAGGATAACAATAGAGAGAGATACATGGCTTTAAGGGTACGTAACACTAGGATAACTGGTAGTATATAATATATAATAATAGGTGTATGTATAACAGTATAACAGTAACATTATCATAACAACTAAGGACTTTTGGCAGCCTTATGGGATACGAAAAAAAAAAATAATGGAAATTATATACGAGTTGGCAATACATCCTACGGATTTACGGATGAGGAAACTAACTACTTCTCGCCACCGGAAGAAGCTCCTCCACCGGAGGCACCTCCATTGCCCTGGCCCTGACCCTGGCCCGCGCTGGGCATGCTGCTCTTGCGCTGCGCCTGCGAGATCTGCACGATCCTCGAGAGCGGCGAGTGGGTGCTGCTGGTGCTGGGCCTCGTGCCCGCCGGCAGGGGCAATAGTCTCTGCGCCGAGGCAGGGCCAGAAGGCTCCTCTGGCACCGCACCAGGAGTAGCTACCCCTCCTGGGGCTGTGCTTCCCCCGGTGGGCGAGGTGGGCGACAGCTCGCGTGCCAGCGGCGAGGGACGCAGTGAGAGGCGTCGCTGGAGAGCCGACTGCGAGGAGGAGGACGAGGGCGACGACTGCTCCGCCAAACTGGCACCTGGTGGCGGCGCCTGACCAGGTGGAATCTGCAGAGCCGTTGGCCTCACGCTGAAGCGGCGCCGGAACTTGCTCTGGCCCGAGGGGGTGGCATTGGAGGGTCCGGAAACACCCGAAGCCTGCGCCTGGCTGCCACCTGCTCTCTCCGTATAACTGGGCGGTGGCTCCAGGAGGGATCTACCCGTAGCACCTGCTCCTGCGGGCGACATGGTCCCCACAATGGTGGAGCGACGCGCATACAGTCGATTGGCAGCCGCTGCTTGCAAGGACCTCGTCTGATCCCCGGCAAAGAGCGAGAGAATCGGCGGCAGCTGTGGCGGATCCAGGCCCGCGTTGCCCATCTTGCGCTGCTTGCGGCTGCCCTTAGCCCCACCCGCCTGCTGCTGCTGCTGCTGCTGCTGCTCGTCCAGCACGGCATGGGTGTGCACCACCTCCAAAGCTCGAATAAGATCCGCTATGGTGGTCTGCTCTAGGACGTTCATGTCCTTCTCGGAGGTCACCGAGAAGATGCTGCTGCGTCGCGGCGCCGCCGCCGCAGAGGCCAGCGAGGAGGCCGAAGCGGTGGCGGTGGCTGGGAAGAGGCTTCCCCGACGCGCGGCCACCGCTGCCATGACCGCTGACCCAGAACCGGAGCCGCGTCGCATCTGCATCTGGGCCAGGGCATGGGCGGTGGGCGGATACATGCTGCCGCGGCGTGCCGAGGGCGCTGGATTCTGGGTGTAGATGCTCTCGCGTCGCCGCTTGCCGGCAGCCACGCGGCGCTGATAGGCTCCTCCGCTCGCTCCGGGAGCGGGACCCGCACCATCCTCGAGCTGGAAGCCCAGGTTGGTCAAGCCGCCGGCGCCGCCGGTGCTGGCCAAGCTCCCATTCGATTCGAAGGGAGGGGGAGGACCACGCCCGTTGCGGAGATAGGACTGACTGGAGGCCGCCGTGACCGTGTTGCTGTAGTAGTCCAGTGGGGAGCGGGGCTGCTGCTGCTGGGAGGCAATGCCCTCGGGCACCGACACCACCGACAGCTTGCGCTCCACATCCTGCGAGGGTCGCTTCTTCTGGAAGGGGAACAGCCGTCGCAGGCCATCGGGCATGGAGAACTTCTTGACGCGTCCAGCGCCCGGCAAAGGCTTCTCCTCCATCGCATCCGGTTCCAGGTGAACCCCGTTAGGACGCTGCTGTCCCTTGTAGCGCTGATTGAAGGCCTCCTGGATCTGCTGGTTGTCGCCGCTCCACGTCCACTCGTTGTGCACGTTGGACCTCAGCGGCCGCTCGCTCTGCCAGCGTGGGGCCTCCAGGTTAAAGTCGGAGCAGGCACGGGCCCGGGGACGTCGCGGCGTCGAGAACTCATTGACCGTGGAGAAGGACCATTCGCTGGCAAGGATCTGAGAGTCAGAGAAGCCGTGATAGCCGCCATAGAGGGCTGCATCCTCTTGCTCTGCAGGCGGCGGCTTCACCGTGGCCAAAGCACTGACCACCTTGGCTAGGAGATCGGTGGTCTGGCGGTATGCCTCCGCCGTCTCGAAGGTCTTCTCGCGATCCAGCTTGCTCAGCTCCGTGTCGGAGCTGGCGTGGATCATGATGCCGGCCTCCTGCTGGGCAGCAGCCAGGTCGGCGCAGACGGAGAAGGCACGCTTGCGGCTCGGGATGGGAGCTGGCTCCACGCGATACATGCTGAGATCCGGACAGGAGGCGGAGCGGGGCAGGGTGTAGGCGATATCTAGGTCGGTGTACACGGGCTGAGAGGGGTTAATGGGGTTTCAGGAGGGATTTAAGATTCGTAATCAGTTGCAGATCAGCGTGTAAAGGTGTAGCGTTGAGTGTTTGGACATGTAAAGAGAAGGCTTGGCATTAGTGTCTCTCGGTGGTCAGTGGTTTCTCTGTCTATGTGGGGCTGATCTGGGCTAGCACTGTCTATATATCGTAGATCTTGATCGGATAACGGAGTCCAAGGCTTCACTCTACTTACGATTGCGGCTCTTCTCTTTCGCATCAGCCGGAGCCTTATTCTTCGGCCTCTTTCTATTTCCCTTTCGACAAAACTAAAAACAGAGGAGAGCGGGGCTTCATCAGCATCATTCGGGGCTTTAACTGGGTTAGAACTTGGCCAACAGGCTCAAGGGAACGGACCGCTTAGTAAGACACGTGTACGTAGGTGGAGGGTTAGACATTGAAGGCTTGGAACATTCCCAAACAAAATTGGGAAATCTCTGAGGGGTTAATACATGTTTTTCTATAACTAACCATTAGTTGAGCCCTTGAATTATATTTATATGGGGTTAACTTCAAAATTTGTGGTATTACTATCATGGGATTACTTTTTCTTAAAATAAGAATAAGGAGTATAGTATAACAGTAGTATAACAGCAGTATTAAAGTAGTATAACAGCTAGTTTTTATCAGTTAGTTAGTTATTTCCCAGTTTTATAAGATTTTTTTATGGTAAATAATATATAATTCTAACCTAGATTATTCATATTCCTAAGGATAAACTCAGTTATAGCCCTAAAAACTCTATGAATGACTTGAGTTTAGAGCAGTAGTGCCCAGGCAATATATTGACATGTTAAGAAATGGAACGTAGGGTTAGATTTGAGACGAAAAAAAATACATAGCGTGTGCCGGCAGAGACTGGACACAGAAATTGGATGACTGCTTCAATATAGTTTCTCCTAAATGTTACTTCTAAATTATATTAAGTTAAAACCCAAAAGTGTGAGTTATAAATGGAATGTAGGATTAAATATGGGAAGAAAAAATAGCTAACGTGTGCCGGCAGAGGCTGAGCACCTAAATTTGCTGACTTCTTTAAAGTAAATTCATTTTATTTTCTGTTAAATGTTCCTCTTAAATTATATCAAGTTAAAAACCATTGGTGTGCGTAATAAATGGAACGTAGGATTAGATATGAGAAGAACAAAATAGCTAGCGTGTGTCGGCAGAGAGTGGGACACAAATTTGCTGAATCGTGAGTCGGGGACTCCTTAATTCATGATATTTTCTGATAAATGTTACTCTTAAATTATATCATGATTATTCAGTTAGTTTTCCTATTAAATATATAAGGAATAAACATATATTCCAGTGCTGGCCCATGAATAATGCATAATGAGTACTTCCATCGTTCGTTTACCTTCACTTTGAGGATATAGAGCTCGTTGAGCATGCGCCGTAGATAGCCCACATCCTTGGTGACGCCCGTCCAAATGCGATTCTGTGTGGCCTTCAGATTGGAGGACAGCTGCTGCTCCAAGTACGCCAGCTTCTTGCTCTGCAATCCCCTGTTTCATGCCAGAATGTCCCGAATGATTTGAATTTAAGAGAAAGGGATACAGATTCGGTTAAGGGCATGCAGGACACGGAACGCAACGCAAAGGCAACCCCAAGGACATGCGATGGACAAGCCACTTACCGGGTGATGAAGGTCATGATCATGACCAGGTAGCCCAAAGAGAAGATGAACCACACAATCACAAAGATCTGATAGACCACGAACCAGCCGCCAAACTCACGGGGCTATGAAGGGGAAGAAAGAGTCATTCCTGGCAGGCTTTAAGGGGTTTAAGGGACCCACCTGATTGGGTCCAAAGGTGGGCACAAAGTCACCAAAGCCTATGGTCGTGGTGGTCACATAGCTGTAGTACAGCGAGATGGAGTACGGCCAGCTCTCAAAGTAGGTGAAGACCCACGCGGGCAGGAGCAGAAAGAGAGCTATGCCTGGTATCAAAGCTATTACCACCGTGGTTATGAGACCTAGTTGAGGCGGGACATAGTGCATGTCGGTGGACATCTTGTACTTCTTGTAGCGCCTGTAAATGGCCTCGAACTGGAGCAATGCAAGATTAGATCTTGATCTTTCCAGGTTAAAGTATTTCCCCGACTCACCGTTCGTCCAAAGTACTCTCCCAAACCCGCAAACAGGATTCCATTGACCGGAATGCCAATCACCGAGTACGCAATCATGATCATCCTTCCTGCAAAAGTTGTTGGGGATATATTGCCATAACCCACCGTGGAGCACACCGTAAAGGCAAAGAAGAAGGCATGGTAAAAGGTCCAAGTGTAGGGTATATCGTGCTCATCCTTGGTATAGTCCGTCACCGGCTTGCCACAATAGTCCGAGATGCGCTCCAGTATCTCGTTCTGTGTTGTGACATTCTTGTCCGACAGCTCCTCTAGGAGATAGGCTGCTTGGAGGAAAAAAAAACAATAAATAAAAGATAAAACCCGGGACCAATGGGGCGTGAAATCAAATCAATTTTAATTGGGGTTCCCTATTACAATTCACGTGTCTATCCAAATCCGATCCGGAAGCTTTCCGCTTTCCGCCGTAGAACAAAAGGCTGAAATTCGACGCTTCCTCCCTGGTTTTGAGTGGGGGAAAAACCGTTACGTTTTCAGAGAGATCAGTGATCGCCACAAGGTAGTGACCCCTCCCCGAGCGACCGACTGAGTGCTATATTTTACACTAAAACAATTGTGGCTGTCGCTTTTTACGATCACGATCATGACCTGACCCCCGGTTGATTGAAATGCGCTCAGAGCGAGATGTTTATCCGGCAAATAAATTGAGGGATCGTGAGTCGGACGCGTCTCTTGCTGTAGGTCGGAAATGGAGAGCTTTTGATCGGATTTAAGACATTGAACTCAAGGGGAAGTTTCCAGTAATGATCTCATAAGGACGGTTATCTACCGGCTGCTTGTCTATCACTCTATCTATCAGTAAGTGAGTGATATAAGCAAATCAAGGATCGATTAGGCGATTGAATAACCCAAAGAAATTATAGGAACAAGGTTGCGATTAGGCTATCAGCTCAGGTTTACTATATATATTCCATTCCATTCATTCAATCTCTCTCTCTAAACCCACTAGAGATCCTCCTCCAGCTCCAGCTCCTCTGTTATCAGACCCACTCGGGCAAGATCGAGGCCAGTCTAACCTTTATGGCCAAGTTCATCAGAAACTCGTGTCGAGAGGCTGCCGCTGCTGCAATCATTCAATAAACCTCGGTTCCACCTGGGGTAATCTTTTAACGAATTGCATAATTCAATAAATGCCACTGGGACCTGCACTCTTTTTTCTAGTGATCACAACGGGGACACAATTGGGGGCAATTCAGGCATTAACTGCCGGCAAAATAGTCACCATAATCCACGGTTGCCATATACGAGTGAGTGAGGAACGTTACAATTTAATCGCCTTTGTGGCATCTTGATTGCCGGCAATTTGTTCATACAAGTCGATCTTTATCTCGAGTTCTTGCAAGTCCTCTCGACTCTGTGAATGCCTCTGAATGCCTCTGATTATCGCGGTGATTGAGTGCCGCCGCGTATGGGCCCCGGAAAAGTTTCTGTGTTTGTTGCAAACAAATTGATAAATTAATTTAATTAAAGCCTGACAGCAACTGCTGGTGATGATGAGAGCTAGAGGGATCAGCAAACTTACAGAGGTTGAGGTCAAGGTGCAGCCAGTGCATAATGCAGCACGAGCTTGAGGATGTATTAAGGGGTTGAATTCCAGTTTAAAATCCATCCTTTAAGGTTACCCATCGATTTTAAAGTACCTATTTGGTGGCCTTCAATTTATTTCTCATGCCTTTTAAGCTTTAAAGAATTGGTAAATATTTAAAGGTATTAACTTTCCAAGTAATTCCCTTTCCTATATCCCTAATTTCCACTTCCTGTTCTGCTGTTTATTTAGCAAGTAAAAATAGAACTAGAATTAGCATAAATAATACCCCTAAGAACCCCCTTTGTCAGGAACTTGTGAGCTTGCTTAACTTTAATATAGAATAAACATTCATAACATTAAATCCCTAGTTAAATCCCCACTGAACCCACCTCTTTTCGATATAACCCACATTCCACACTGATCAATCACCGGGTGTAAACTATAGGTTGGGTCTTGGCTGCCTGGGAGATCCCTCCCTCAGTGTCATCGCCTGGGCAGTTGGTTACCTTATCGGGTGTCAAATAGCTCAAACGCCATCATCATCACATGTTTGTGGACACTTGAAAGTCATCGGTGGTCATAGTCATAGCCCCCATAGATTGTCCAACGTTTAACCAGTTCAAGTGTTATTTTCAGTGTCCGTTCTGGGCAGTGATTAAGGTGACTTTGTGCCTGCTTACATATGCATATAAATAAGTGACATGACAAGTGCCGGGGGCATTAAATGGAGGCCTACACAGAGCCTACGATATCGATGTTATCATTAAAGAGTATCCACTGACTAAGCTTTTAAGGGCAGGGACAGGGACAGGGACAGGCACTGATCACTGATCGTAGATCTCGATTTGAGAAAGCCTCACGTCTTGGGTCGATGGTTACTAATTAGAGCGTTTATGGGTTATTTATTCGCATAATTAGCACATTTTACGAGTATGTGCTGTTTAAATTCGGATTTATTGCAATTGAAGAGGCATAAAAATAAATACATCCGAGACAGCGACTTAGCGTAGGTATAATCGCTCGATCTAGATGTGTATGTGGGGTATGTGTCGGTATATAGAGGTCGCACTGTCGTAAAGCTCACACTTTCCTCCGAGCATTTACGCACGTTTTGCCAAAAAAAATAAAGTAAACCTCAAACCAGATCTAGGAGGGGGATTTTGAACTCTATATTCATTTACATTTCCGAATTGGCTGCTAAATCGGGTCTATGTTTACCATTTAACATCTTTTCTATGGAAATAACCCCTATAATCTATATTGCAATGACTTCCTGCTATTTTTAGCCCAGTTATTTTCACTTTGATAGTGGAAAAATATAATCTAAGGTCTATCTAATCTATATCCCCAGGATCTTAAGTTAATCTAAGGTCTATAATCTATATCCCTAGGATCTTAGGGTCCAATTAGAGACTTGGACATCTTCTAACACCTCCCAGAAACATCAACATCAAGTGGGTGGATCGGGTCTAGACTCTGTAGACTTTCTAACAAAGTCGTGGGCGAGCATTTAGTTTGGGGAATGGAATATCACATGCTCTCATCCGGATCACGCGGATTACTTATGACTCTAGTAGCCTTCCATAGATAGTTTCTTTGGCAGCTCACCCACCGTTGATCTCAATGCGCTCCTTCAGCTCCTCGGCGCGCGCCTCCTTCTCCTCGCCGTGCTCGATGTGGTAGTAGATGGCCGCCCCGAACATCAGGTAGGATATGTAGAAGATGAGCAGCAGGATCCATCGGTTTGGCGACATGCTCGTCGGGGAGGAGTCGCTCTACCTGCAAGGACAGATAGCTACAGGATGCCGGCTAGAAGGTGGGTCAGGTTCGGAGTCGGAATCTATAGCGGTAATCGAAGGCAGATCGGCGCGCACAGGTTTCTTGTTGTCTGTCGTTATTTATGGTTGTATCGCCGCTAATCGGAGCTTGATTGCGATTGCTCAAGTGGCGGCCAGTCGGTCGCCTTAGCGGTTGTCTCTATATATGTCCCAATATGTGTTAGATAGGCGAGAGCAGATATCGGACAACACGATTCTGCTGCTCTACGGTTAAAGTTTGGGGTCTTTCTGGTGGTTTGACCAGGAAGGATTATAGGAGTTAAAAAATATAGAAAAAATTGAAAATGTATCGATGGTATCTTGTTTAAAATTAAGATTTTAAGTTGGAAAGAGCTTGGAAAGAGTAATTATGGTTCTTTTAAGGGTACTAGGAGATCGTATTTTTAATTTTGATCTTAAATACAACCCAAAACCTATTCCAAAATATTTTCTAAAATGATATTACCTTAAGAGAAGCGTTTAAGGAGTTAAAATATGGAAAATCATGATCTTGGGGGATCGTCAGAAGATTGGGTTAGAAAGAGCTTAGAAAGAGTATTAAAGATTCTTTTAAGGGTCCTAGGATAGGATAATCTAAGTTAGATCTTAAAGACAACCTAAAACCTATTTAAATATATTTTCTAAGATGATATTACATTAAGATGTGCATTTTAGGAGTTAAAATATGGGAAATATCGAGAATATCAAAAATCTAGAGATGGAAACTGGTTCATGACCATGATCTTAAGAGATCTTTTAAAGATACAGGAAGAAAAAGCTTTACAAAGACCAATTTAAGGTTATTTTTAAAGGTACTAGAAGATCAAATATCCAAGTTAGACCTATATATATTTTAAAACAACTTTTACCCCACATTTCCCATACGTAGAGCACCTTCCTGTCTTTGCAGTCGCCCCCTTCCAATGGGGGTTTTCTTTATTTTTGGAAAACCACGCGCCTTTGCCTGTCAAAAGCGACCTTCTCCTCCTGGCCAGATCGCTGGCGACGTCATCACCGCTGCCCAGGCTTACACCTATTGACACTTCTAATCATATCTCTCCCCCCGGGTCGGACCTGGGCATGGCTGCTAATTTTCCACGATTTGTCGCGCGGTGCAAAGTAGTCCGCTAACGATTAGCGACCGCCGCAGACGTTGCCCTCTCCCAGCAGCAGCGTCTTATCTCGGCCAGTGTCTGTGGGATCAGAGAGGGGCCAGGAGTCCGGGACCGCTGTGGGTGTCAACCGATGTGCCGCAATGCCAATTAGCGATCGCGAATGCAAAAAAAAAAAAAAGTAAAGCAAGCACCAAAAGTTGACAAATCCAAGCTCCAAAAGCAATACAAAACCCGAAGCAGGTGTCAAATGTTTGGAGTGCTAAGCGTTAGTCATTAGCCAGTGATTAGGGTCCTTAAGTCGGAAAGACATCATAAAGATAAGTACCGCCGCCGTCTCTGGATTCTAAACATCATCCGAGGACGGCAATACTTCCGTAACAGCCCAATTTTAGAACCAATTAAACCTATTGGGCAACATGATGAAAGTCTTAAAAAACCAAGTCATTAGGCGACCATAAAGAGCCTGACTAATGGCAGCTGATTGGCTGCTAATGGGCGATTGATGAGGGTTGATGGTGAAAGTTCTTACAATATCGTAAAGATAAACGGTGTCGGGGGCGCTTAAGTCATCGCCGGTTCTTACAGTATCATAAAGATAAAGACGACGGTGTTCGCCCTAATGAGTTCATGTTGGGGTAGTTCGTGTGTGGACCCTACGCGTCGCGATAGAACAGGTGGAATCCCCCGGGGCCCGCTCGCAGAGATTCGATTCACGTGAATCGACGACTAATCTCGGGGCCCCCAACTTCGGTTAGATCGTACACCTCCGCCGCGTATCTGTATCTCTGGTAGAGACTCTTCTCATTACACGCTTGATTACATTGGGACAATTCGAATTGTTTATTTTCTGCTGTTCTAGTCAAGTGATCGCCGCTGATAACGATTCTTCGCCGTTGCCGCAGTTTTAATTATTATTATCGCCTCTTTACCGTATAATTTCTATTAAATTATCTATGGAGTAAGTGTTGTTTTTCTTTCTAGCCCGTTTTCGCATTTTTTTTCGGTGCGACTACAATAATTTGTTAACAATATAAAAGGTACAAAATCGCCGTCTATTGGGCGCGTTCCTCGAGCACTGACTGGCGACGGCGGCACTGGCGATGACGCCGTTCAATGGAAGTCTTTTCATTTATTGTGTTTCCTTTTTTTTATGTATTTATTTATTCCGAACAAACATTTCGATGACGCTACGGGCTCTGTGTTGCCAAACGATCTTTTTAACGCTTTTTTTTGGGCTTGCCCCGGTGGTGGAATTCTTTGCGAGTGGAAATTTCTGCCAAAAAAATTAAGGGGAAGTCAGGAAATTTGGCAAAAAGAGAAAGCAAAATCAGGAAGGATTTCCAGGGAGTCTTGTGTAGATTTTGCCTTTATAAATGGTATTTTCTTCTTCCTAAAATAAGAGTTTCTGAAGCCCAAAGTTCTTGGACAAAGTCGAAACCCTTTTCACTTATTTTATACCGTCTAATGTGTAGATTTTGCTTTTATAAATGCTACTTTCATCTATCTTTCTTCTTCTAAACTATTTTATACAGTCTAATGTGTAGATTGGTCTTTTAAAAATGCTACTTTCATCTATATTTCTTCTTCTCACCTATTTTATACAGTCTAATGTGTAGATTTTGCTTTTATAATTGCTATTTTCTTCTTCCCTAAAATAAGAGCTCATGATATCGAAAGTTCTTGGACAAAACGGAAACCTTTTTCACCTCTTTTATATACATTTTCCCTCCAACCTTTAAAGACCTTCAATGGCAAGAACGTGGCTATTTCGCGCTCACCCACACCCCATTGTAAATCCATAAAATGGACCCAATCTTTATCAAGCCGAACCGAACCCAAGTCGAACCCAAAATCACAAAAGAAATCAACAATGGCAATGATAAACATTCGATGATCATGTAAATGAATCAAGTCAATGTTTGACGTCAAGTGGAGTGTAGACAACAGAACATTTAATATGGCAATAAAATCGTTTACTAATTGATAACCAACAGACTCCATTTCGTGGCGACCGTGATCGCCATCGAGATTGAGATCGAAATCGGGGGCAATTTGGCTAAAAATAGCCAAAAGGATCGATCGGATGATCATGTGCATTTCCCAGAGAGAAGCCTCACCTCGGTTACGTGCAGAATTGGGGGATAACTCTTATGCAGTCGCCGTATATATAAGTCTGTACCGTATATTATGTGAAACAAAATTATTAAATACAAAAATATTTACATATACCGACGCTAAATAGTCGTATAATCGATAATAAATAGCGGCAACGGCAAAATGAACACGTTTAGTAAATAATCGCAAAAGTTGTCGAGCGTCAAGAGCCGTGCTTTATTTCTCACTTGCCCCGGAACGTTCCGGGCATAAGGCGAGGGAGATGGATGGGGATGGGGAGGAAAATCTCTAAGAAAAGGAACAAGAATCGCGGGCATTGTCTCCGTCTCTGTCCCCGGGAGTCTGAAATCTGTAAATCTGGGTGGAAATACCAGACAGGCCTACGTCTGTCTGATGAGGCTATTGGGAGCTAATGATGACATTGTTTTACAAGCCGGGCGGGGGCGCTATGATTAATTGAATTGCGATCTATCAATGTCTCTCGGTCTCGGTCTAGGTCTCGTCACTGTCATGGGTCTAAGTTTTTGCTCTTGGTACTCCTTCTTCTGAATTGATAAGACTACGCGTCAGAGAGTTCAGAGCTAAACATAGTAATTAATAACTACAGTTGGAACATATTTTGATTGATAAATAAAAAGGGGAGTGATTCCCAGTTCAAAACTATGTTATGTTAAAATATTAGGGGGTTTCCTTTAAGCCAAAAAGAGTTCTTCTTTGAAGGGATAGCAAATTCCTTTGCCGGCCCTCTGCTGGCACACGCACAATATGCAGAAAAGAAAACGGAGGAATCAGTGCAGTCAAATTGGTTTTGTGAGGCTAAATGAAGCCCTTTTTAGAGTTAAATCTTTAAAATTACCTAAATCTTTAAGTCAGAGTTATTATGTTACCATATTACTGAAAATTTAAGCTAATTTTTTTTAGTATCTGGCTTATTCGATGTCTAGTTATTTGGATTTAACAAATCACGTATTTTTCCTGGTTCAAAGTGTCTTCGTCAGGTGTCATTTGCCCGAAGAATTGCATGATATATGATAATGATATTTAAAAGCTATCTTTAATGCGTATTCCCTTGCTAGGTGGTGCGTATTAAAGAAGCTCAACTGTTAGTCACTCGGTCACATGTATCGATGATTGCGATATTCAGCACCTTACCCTACCAACTGGGTAACTGACTGACTAACTGACTAACTGACTGACTGACTAACTGACTAACCGACTGACTGACTGACTTACTACCCTGATTGACGGACTAAGGAGGATCACCAGCGGGGCTCTGGGACCATATTTGTTTATAAACAAATGCCGAAAAGCGCTCGCAAAATGATGGATGAAGCACTAAGCCTAAAACCAACGCAAGACGCCTTGAGCCCTGCTGCTGCCGCCTGCCAATCGACTGATCGATAACAGGGGGAACCGTTATAGCTCCGGCTAACGGTTAATTCCGTTTGCGGCTGGGTGCGCGCGTGTTTGTATGGGTTTTGCATATGGCAACAACAGTTAAGCAAACACTTTTGCCCAGCGAAACAATTTCGTTAATTAAATGCATTCAGCGGATCGTTTCATTCATGCCACAGATACACAGATACAGATACTGGGCGGTGAGCGGCACAGATTGATTGATCGGATTAAGAATAGGCACTGGGAAAAATAAAGAAGCCCTAAAAGCTAATCTAAAATCTTTAATACACAAAAAAATCCTTAGTTTGGAAAGTATCTAAAACGTCCCTATAATTTTTAATATCTAATTTAAGGCACTGATAATTCTTTGAAATATTTTTAAGAATTTCTTCAAAGAAAAGCTGGAAAGTTCTTTTTAAAGTAGCTTATTTTGGGCAGGACCTCATGAAATTCTAAATTTTGGAAGGAAAATTTAATCTGTTTCTGTTTTTAATTCCATAAAACCGATTTCAAATTCAATTTCAATAACATTTCAACCAAGATTTTCCACACAAAATAACCTTTTTATTTCAAATGATTAGCACAAAAACCACAGGAATATTTCCCGTATTTCCCTCGTACCGTAAAACTGTAAACTTTAACCTGTGCAGTACGTCGTAATCGGTTCGTGTTCGATTTCGAAATTCGCGACGTGCAATTAACTGTCCGTTTCGGACTTTCTTCGTGTCCCACTCAGATAAGCCGCGGACCAAAAAAACAAGGTGACCACAACAACAGCAATAATAACAACAACAACACGGATGGCGATAATGTCTGCACTTTAGTGAACTGCGATCAGACAGCACTTTCGTTCTTAATTAAATAATTTAATTGATGAATTAAAATTCACACCGAGATCCGCTTCGATTCCACTGTTCCTTCCTTCTTCCTTTTAGTGGCACTCTCAGGATATACCCACACTCAGAAATGTTGGTTGGAAAAAAAAAAACACTCGAAAAGCACTGTTATGTTTCCTCGCACTCCTTTCGCGTATTTGAGTCGGCGGAGGGAAAAATCAAAGAGAGCTGAGCGATCGCGTCCCAGGACCGTTACCGTTAAGCGGCGCGCGCTGAATTGAAGCGCTGCAGGCACTCGGTTGACACTTTTTGTTAACGGTGACGGCGGCGGTGACGTCGCTCCGTCGCTTCTCGGTTCCCGTAACCGTTCTGATTTAAATGGAACGCTCCAAGCTCACGTCTGTTCCCAGTCTCTGCCGGCGCAGGCGTCGCCGTCAGCGTCGCTGCCCTGCCCTGTCCGTCCGCGAAACCGCTATTTCAGTTGCTCTTCTTTCCGTTTCTTTTCCTCCTCGCCTATTTTTGGCACTTTCCAGCCAAGCTTGGCTCAGCCCGTCTCCTTCTATTCCTGCACTTTCAAGCGGGATCAAGTGGGAGGAGTTGGAAGGGGAGGAGAAGGAGTGGGAGAGGGGGCGGCAAAGGAGCACTACGACACGTTCCGCGACGCCTCCATCATATGACTGGCAACAAAAACATGGCAAAACCCAACACAGCACAGAAACTGAATCAAAATCCGCGAGTATAGCACTCGAAAACAAATCAGAGCAGCAACGACGGAGAATGCAGAGCGGAAAAGCTCGGAAACGCACGGCAAAACGGTATGAAACGGCGAGCCGGAGCGAACGAGACGAAAGCGAACGCGGCATTAAGTGTAATTGTCCCACCTCCTTTAACTGCCGATCGTGCGTGCCCCTGTGTGCGTGTGGGTGTGTGTGTGTGGGAGATCTCTAATCCGGCGCTCACTCACTTTTGAGCTTCTCGCTCTTCGCGGGCTCCAAAGAATAAGACAGGTCGAGAAATCACTCAAGAATCGCTCGGCTTTCGCTGCGTGCGCGCGTATGTGTGTGTGTGGGGTTGGAAGGAAAGCCCCTCCCCCGTCGCTCCATTGCGCATCCCTGCACTAACTAAACTAAACTAAACTAAAAGTACAGAAACTAAATCAAGTCGAAACGACGATCGGCAAAACGGGAACTACGAACTACGCCCCCTACGCCCCTTAGAACTCCCACAAGCCGATCGTCGCGAAAAGCAGTGATATTTTTTCGTGTGCTACAAATAATCACTGCTACCACTGGAATACGGAGCAGCACAGTGGGGCAAATCGCTGGAAGGATGAACTCAAGTGATCACGGTTAAGTCACAAGAGATCACTATTATCGGATTAACCTTTTTTTATTATTTAATATTTGGAATAAAACGAAATCGCCTTTTTCTTTGTTTTTACAATTTTGTTTTTATTTATAACTAATTTTTTATATTGTTATCTTATTTTAATACTATATTTTGACACATTCTTATCATATTTTATTTCTTAGAATATATTTTCTATCGCATAATGATTCCAGTCTTAAAAATAAGTACTTTTTATTTTCATGTTTGCCTTTATATAATATATATATATTTTTATATACAAATAAAATTGAAATATAGTATTATCAAATGTCTATAGTATTATCAATGTCCCCAATTATTTGACAAGACATAAAATCCGAGTGCCCCTCATTTCTATAATTTATTTGTATTATTTATATATCGGTGTTTTCTTTTTTAAAGCGATAAAGGATGACTTTTGATCAAACATTTATATTGTAATATCTTTTCTTCAGAACTGATCAGGATTGATAAGGAACCACAATGTTTCAGTGACTTTCCCAAACACACAAATAACCTTGATTAATTGTGAAGTAAATAAAATGTTATAAAGGTTTCCGTAGAACTGTAAAATGCGGTCGAGACATACCCAGTTTTTACGTCAAAGACACTAATTAGACTGGAATCGAACTACTATCGATCGAGTTATGGAGAATTTTGGGTAACAATTAAAAATTATCTCAATTTTTTTCAGCTACAGGTATTCAAAAATTTTTTATTATTGATGGATTTTTGGAAAAGATATATATTTTCAGATTCTATACAATATATATCTCCAGATTCTTACTCATAAAAAACTCTAGATGCCTTATTTCATAATTCAACATTAAGGGCGCTTTGTTTAAAAAAATTGCTGGAGTAACTTTACTATCCTTTGGCGAAATATTCTTCATTTATCATTTATAACACTCATTATTGTACTAATTACCCTCTTGTTAGATTCCTTACCTTTACAAGCCATTATCTCTTTTATATTATACCAACTTTCGATGGCGATCATTATTCATTTCGACCCACTGTGTGCTCTGCTTTTTCCGTTTGATCGGCAGCCTGGCCACCGACGACGACTTTGGCAGAAAATACGGCAAATACGGGCCGGAGACCCCCACCCAGACCCAAGTGGGCGCCCAGCCCAGAAGAGAACACACCTACCTATGGAAAAAAATAAAATAAAAAACAGAACAGAAACAACGAAAGCGACCACACAATCGCGGCGAACGCAAATGATTTGTCTACGGATTTTAGTGCTTTACGACGGGCACTAGCAGAGCGCAAACTTTAACGTCGTCAACCGGCAGCCGCTGAGCCACCCACCGCCACACCCACCGAAGCCACTGGAACCACCCCGAACCCGAGCCCCTCCGATTTACCCACCTTACCTTGATCTTGGGAGCTTACAGGGCCTGATCCTGCTGGGGCCAGCGTGACAAGTAATCACTGTCAATGCCAATGTCAACACGGGGAAAAATGTAAATTTTTGATTACCAAGAAAGGTATCTAAGGTTCTTAGGGGGTTTTTTTAGGTAGTACTAATAGTACACCACATTCTTTTTATAGGGAATATTAAGAAAATTGGGAGGTTTCCTGGGACATTTTCCAGAATAAAAAACTACATAAAGAGGCTGCCATAGAAGTCCTAGAAAGTTTTTAATATTATTTTATTTACCACAAAAATATTAATATTTAAATATATTTGTAATATCCTATGGTAACTTTAGGTTATATTTAAAATCCTTTGGAAATCCCTTGAATGAGTCTTCCATTTATTTCCCTAATAAATATACCCAGCTAGGGCTGTCTTATTCTTTTACAACTATCAGGATTATGGCTTTAAGAAAGAACCAAGAGCTCCCAAAACATTTATAAGGACCAAAAATTCGTCTTTCTTCTGTAATCCTAAGATGTGATTATAGAACTCTGATCCCTGTTGCCCACCGTGCAGGTGCAATCACTGAGGGCCGAGGAACCGAAACGAATCGAATATGAACGAGAACGAGAGCTAAGTAAGTACTCATCATCATCATCAGAGTTGAGTTATCGCCTTCCCATTTTTTGCTCTGCTCCACATTTTATATAGATTCTCCCTCGGATCGATTTTGATATTTTTGCGAGCGGAGAAAGCTCCCCGGAGAGCACGGAGATAGCCCGGGGCATCGCCAGTGCCTTTGCCGGTGACAATGATAGTGTTGATAACAAGTGTGCCTCGAGTGCCTCGCACTGGATAAGAGTAAGCGAAGCTTTAGCCGCAAAAAAGTAAAACTCACGATCTCATGGGAGAGCGAGAAGTGAAGCCATGACACCTGGAATTTGATGGGTAAGTCATTACCCAGTACACTCTGAAAATTTATGATTAAGAAAGCCAAGAAAGTACTTGGTATAAGCATAAATCCTTATTAAGACTTACTTCTTACTTTAGAAACCTCTGAAAGTTAAAGAAAACTTTATTTTTTAATGGTAACTATAGTTAGGTTTACTTACCATATTTTCTATAATTCAATTTATTTCTCCAAGTGTTCTTCCCTGCGGGAATTATATTTGTCGGTGATCTCTATGATCTGCGTAATGTCAGTATCTCCCACGTCACAGATCGTAATGTAAAGGCCCCCAACAGCTGAGTTTACTCCTCAAATCAGAGCAAAGCGTGCAAATACCGACTCAACGAGGTGCTAAAAGATCCCATTTGTGCTCGATCAGTGGAGCCTTTAATTGGAAAGATAAGCTTTGGTGCGAGAAGTGCCAGGTTTTATTTACCGAGAGATATCCAGAGCAGAGAGGAAGAGCCAAGCCCCACTCAAGGCCCCGGGAGCTGAGTGGAAACCTTAGAGGTTCTTAGAGGTTCCTATTTAAATTGGCAACTGATTCATGGCCCGCCTTAGCCCAGGGTCGATAAGCATAATTAATTACGCTGCAGTACGTACGTGTGTCTTCCAGCCAGCCAGCTTTGATGTATCGTCGCCGCTCCTGTCGTCGCAAAGTGGCCGCCACAAATCCGAGTGTATTTAAATAAATTCAAATGAATTGTAATTGATGGGACACCAGGCCACCGGGCCCAGGCAAGGTATTTCCCAGCGATTCATGGGTCTTTCTTTGCCGGTTGCCGCTCATTGGAGCTAGAGCTGGAATGTGTTCCTGTGACATCTGGCGATGATTTAGGCGCCTCAAACTTTACCTCATCAATCAATTAGGGAAGTGATGTATGTGCTCAGGTGAGAAACTACCTGAGGATCATCTTTTAAACATAAATTTCCCGTCGAACTATTTTTTAAGCCTAAAGGAAGCTGAATAAGACTTAATTTGCAGCTTAAATTTGTTACCAGATATAAAATAACCTTATTTTAATATTAATTCTTTGTCATTACACCTTAAAATAAATTTCTAAAAATTAACTAACCTTATTTTAATATTAATTAATAATCATTACACCTTAAATTCATTTCTAGAATTTAAAAACACTTAATAAAATATTAATTCTTAGTCATTATACCTTAAATTATTTTCTTAAAATTAAAAACCATCTTTTAAATATTAATTCTTAATCATTACACCTTAAATAATTATCTAAAGGTGAAATAACCTTATTTAAATATTAATTCTTAGTCATCGTTGATATTTTATCAAGTATTTATCAGGGGAATGCCATCCATCACTCAAAACCCACTGCATTCCGCTTGTCTGTTAAGTAATTAAAGTAAATAGCATTCCCCTTGTGATGGATAGACCATAAATCCATCATCATAGAACGGAATTCCATCAAAATTAATAATTTAATACGATTAATCAGTTATGATACGTTACAAGGAAGATGGGGAGTTTAATTTATCACACCCAAAAAATAAAAAGAAGACCTTAACCGTTCTACGCGTTGTCTTCAAAATAAACCCAAACAGTATAACAAGTTTTGTAAAGATTTAATACCGAATAATATCAAATGTATGCTCAATAGTATAGTTTTTATACTGTGTAATATTAATTGTGTATTTTCCTGTATTATTCGGTAACATATCGCTCTAGCTGGAATTTAGTGCTTTTCGGTTTGTCACGTTATGGAATTTTCTCAAGTCTTGTCGCAGATTGGTATTATTTTAATACTTTCGTGGTATCAAATTAATAAGCATCTTATTAAGACTTTTTTAATACACAAAAGTATAGAATTAATGTAACAATAGTATAGCTTCTCTGACGTTTTTTTTTGGTCGCAGTTCTGGACCCCAAATCGAATCGAATACCTTCCCCAATCCCCCATTTAAAACACTTTCACTCCATTTACTTTTCTTAAAGCCTTCGTTTTCCGGCGCATCGGTATATTGCTCTCGTTTGGCGTACACACAAATATCTCATTTAAATATCGGCTACAACAGCTATCATACAGAATGTACAAACGATTTGGAGGAGGTCAAGGGTTGAGTGGAGACCCAGAAGGGGTTCTTCAGCTATTTTTGCTTATCAGATGCACGATGTTGCCGATCATCCGGCAGCCGTTCTTGTGGTGCAGCAGATTCAGGCACGGATCGCGGATCTTCTCCTCCAGCAGCTTGATCAGCTCCTCCCGCAGGCACTGCACCATCTCGGCCGTCTCGTGATCGTGGGCCTTGAGGATAATCCAACCACTCTCCAGCAGGAAGAGGAAGTCGCCGTCGTGCAGCTCCACCTTGAAGTCACTCCCAGCGAACAGGACCATGGCGATGAGGGGGAGCATCGAGCAATCGCGTATGTAGATGGCGCTGGTGCGCACCTTCTCCTGGTAGACGAGAAACGGAGCCTGGAACACCGACACGTGCGAGTTGACTGACGACGGGTGGATCTTCACGTAGCCATCGCCGCGGGTTTTAAAGCGCAAATCCTGATGGCTCGGCTCACGGGGCACAGCTCCTCCCGCTGTCTGGACGTACACCCGCTCCGGCGTCATGATCTTGACAATGTTGGGGTAGAGGGCGGCGCAGAGGAGCGAGGTCAGCAGGCGGTTGTTGTCGCCGTTGTGGTTCTGCTCCACGCCCGTGAGCTGCAGGATATTGTCGCTGGCGTTCTTGCGCCGCCGAGGCACATTGATGGGCACAAAGCCAATGGAGACGAGCAGCTCCAGGTACTGGTACTTGAGGTCCGCTATGGTTTCCAGGGTGTTTAATGAGAGGAAGTGCTCGCTGGCATAGTTTCTGCTGGCCCCATAGTTACCCCGCCGCGCCACATCTAGCCATTTCTAAGGGGAGAGGGGAGGAGAAGGGAGTTAAAGAGAGTTAACGGGATATCATTTTTCTCAGTCGGCGTCGCTGCCCACGCACAGTATGCAGAAAAGAGAACAGAAGAAATGAATGCACAAAAGAGAACAGAAGAACAGTAGGCACAAAAGAGAACAGAAGACGAGTATGCACAAAAACAAAAACAGAAGAACAGTATGCCCAAAGAGAACAGAAGACAGTCTGCACAAAAGAGAACAGAAGACGAGTATGCACAAAAACAAAAACAGAAGAACAGTATGCCCAAAGAGAACAGAAGACAGTATGCAAAAAAGAGAGAACAGGAGAACAGGATGCACAAAAGAGAACAGAAGAAAAGTATGCACAAGAGAGAACTGAAGGACAGCATTCACAAAAGAGAACAGAAGAATCAGTGCAGACAAATTGTAATTGTATGGCTAGAACTAGCCTTTTTTTAGCGTGAAATAGCTAGTTTTTAGGAAATAGCTATTTTATTGCCATATTACAACATATCTTAGCTTTTTTTCTTCTCATATCTAGCCATAGGGTGTTCAATGTTGGCATTTGACTGCAGTGGTGCGGATCACCGTTATAGAGCCAACTTCAGGCTTTGGAAACACTCACCCTGTAGGCATTCAGCACGGTGAGGTGATCGCTGTTGCCCATGGCAAACATCCTCTTGCACCTGTCCGCCTCCGTGCGCTTGTTCATCGGACTCACGAACGGCGACTTGTTGCTCAGGCAGGCGGCGATCGTGAGCACGCTGTCCAGGCACTGAAAGATGGCCCCATACAGCATCAGCTTGCCGATGCGCACGTCCACGGGCAACGCGGCTAGATGGTGGCCCAGCGGCGTCAGCTGATCGTCCGCATCCAAGGCGCCCACATCCCTCAGTCGGGTAAGGGCGCCCAGCACGCTGTCCTCGGTGGGCGCCTCCAGAGTCTCCAGCAGCACGGACAGGGTATTCCGCGAGGCGAACGTCTGCAGGGTCTTGATGCGCAGCACAATCTGCTCCAGTGGCACGCGCTGGATCTCCGGCACCGGCTGACCCAGGATGTGGTGGTGATAGC
This sequence comes from Drosophila tani, assembly GCA_008042535.1. NCBI lineage: Eukaryota > Metazoa > Arthropoda > Insecta > Diptera > Drosophilidae > Drosophila > Drosophila tani. The sequence continues at coordinate 22,103 of VNJO01010935.1, read as the reverse complement.
GGTAGCTGGTGTACAGGTGAATGCACACACCGGGCATCACGCGACCCGCGCGACCCTTGCGCTGCTTGGCATTGGCTCGGGAGACCCAGACCAGGTCCAGTGACTCCATGTTGCGGTTCGAGTCGAAGCACTTCTCCTTCATCAGCCCACAGTCCACCACGAACACGCAGTCGTCGATGGTCACCGAGGTCTCCGCGATGTTGGTGCTGAGCACGATCTTTCGCTTGCCGGGTGGAGCCTTCTTAAAGACCAGCGACTGATCCTCACCAGAGAGGGAAGAGTGCAGTGGCACCAGTATAAACTTGCCAGCGCGGGGCGAGAAGAGGGCATTATCCAGCAGGGAATCGTGCACGGTCTGGATCTCGCCAAAGCCAGGCAGGAAGATGAGGATGGTGCCCTCCCGAGGCCAGTCGTGGGAGCCCTCCACAATGTACTTGAGCACGGATTCAATGAGCTCTGGGTTAATGGTCATGGGCTCCATCAGGTAGATGCTCTTGCAGGTGGGTTTGCTGTAGTCTGGGTGGAGTAAGGGATAAAGGGGATAGCTCTGGAGGGGATTTACTCCGACTTACCTGCATATCTCCCGTAGGTCTCGGCCAAAGTCAGCTTCTCGTCCTTGATCTTCTTGCCCGGCTCGTGGCCCGAGGCCTGCACATCGGCGTACTCCAGCTCCCGCTCCAGCACCTCCTGCTCCTGCTTCTTCAGCTTCCGGCAAAACTTGGTGTCGACCTCCATGACAAAGCCGCTCACCTCGAGGATATCCTCCAGGAAGAGCTGCTGCACGGGGAAGGTGCGACCGGGTATATCCAATACAGGCGCCCCGCCAAAGTAATCCGAGAAGAGGGCGGCATTCAGGGTGGCCGACATGAGAATCACCTTGAGATCCTTGCGCTCCTTTAGCAGATTCTTGAGAATGAGCAGCAGGAAGTCCGACTCCTCCGAACGCTCGTGCACCTCGTCCACAATGACATGCGTGACGCTGCCTAGAAGCGGATCCGAGGCCAGGCGTCGCAGCAGGATCCCGGTGGTGCAGAAGCTGAGGCGCGTGCTCGCCGACACCTTGTTCTCCAGCCGGATCTGGTAGCCCACCAGCTGCCCAATCCTATCCAGGCGCTCCGAAGCCACCCGCTCCGCCACCCCAATGGCCGAGAGGCGCCGGGGCTGCGTGCAGATGATCTCCACGTGGGGGAGGGTTTCCTTAGGAGGCAGTTGAAGTGCGCGAAAGAACCAGTTGTCGAGGATAAACTGCGGCACCTGGGTGCTCTTGCCGCAGCCCGTCTCCCCGGATATCACCACCACGGGCGAGCTTTCGATTAAAGCCAGTATCCTCTCGATCTCGGCGAAGGCGGGGAGCTTTTTACGGCCGTCGATGACCTTCTGGTAGCGCTCCTCCTTGCGCCGCTCCACGAACTGCTGCAGCAGGCGGCGGTTCTCCCGGGTCTGGGCCTCCGCATTCCTTTGGTTGCCACCCTCATTCCGCGAGGTCTGCCCACGGGCATAGTGGCTGGGCTTCGGCGCCTGCAGGCCCTCCTTATCCGCATCCACTCCCGCGCCCTCGGGCTCGTCGTGGAAGAGCGAAAGCTTGGGCGAGGGAAAGGCGGCGGTGTCCAGGTGCCCCGCCAGCTGCTCGTTGGACTGGAGCAGGTCACAGATGCTGTAGACGCAGGGTATGCCATCGCGGCAGATCTCCCTGGCCTCGCGGTACAGATGACGGGCATAGCGCAGGCGCAGCTCGTGCGGTATGTCGTGGCAGGTGGTCTTCAGGTAGACAAAGGGCGCCTCGTACGGGTAGCGGCTGCCGGGAGGGAAGCGCACCTCCACGTGAAACCACAGCTCGTTGTCGTTCTCGTCGACGCTATCTGGGAAAGATGAGGATTAAATACAAGGCTCCCCAGGCTTGGAAAGCTCCTCCTCCTTACCCTTCTTGGACGCCTGCGTCTCTTCGAGCTGCGGCGGCAAATGGGCAAAGCGGCACTTGGGCCCGAAGCGGCAGGTGCCATCCCTATCAAAGTTGCGACACCGCTGCGGCGCCTTCTTCTTCTTATCCAGCGCTGCTTGGGCAGCGGCCGCGGCGGCTGCTAGGACCGCCTCCCGGGCCTTGCGCACCTCCGAGGGGCTGTGGGCCAGCAGGTGGTCAATGCGGAACTTCAAGTTCCAAACGCGATTCGCCTCCCGCTCCTCGTACGCCTTGTCGTAGATGGATTCCAGGGCCTCCTTCTCCTCCGCCCGCATGTCCAGCAGCTCTGCCTCATCGGGAGCCTCCAAATGGGTCTCCTCCGCCTCCGGCACCCGCATGTATCGCCTGTAAAGCAAGAGCAGGGCAGCCTCTGTGTCGCCGGAGCAATGGTCGTACGCCTCCAGGCAGTGGACGGCCTGAAAGCCGTACATCTCCAGCTTGGCGAGCGCATAGCGGCGCAAGCGGTCGCCATCGCTGCCATCGCCACGAGTGGAGCTCACGCCCTGCACGCTCTGGACCACCAGGGTGCCACGATCCTGCCAGTACGATTTCTTTACGCCGTGACCGCCTCTGCCGCGATCCTTGTACTTGCTAATGTCGTCCAGCTTAAAGTCCGGCCCGTGGATGGTGCGCAGCGTGTCCATGGTCATCTGGCGGGACTCGTCGCTCAGCCGGAGCACGTGCAGCTCCGTCTTGCGCGACTTGTTGTCCGTCGCCTGCGACTTGGGCGCTGCGGGCACGTTGCTGCAACCGAGAGAGAGATGAGTCAGTGGCTGGGATAATCTCGGGTTACGGGCACGGGTAGGGGTACTCACGTGGTGCGGACGTCGCTGGGGCCGCGCAGGAAGCAGTCGTCCATGTGCTGGCGCGAGAATTCATCCATTTCCGTGGTGTTCTGGCGGGGGAAGTTGAGGTAAATCAGGTAAATTTCACAACAAACGCCGACACGCCGACGCCAGTGTGACCGTGTTGGGTTCCGGTAGAAATGCCAAGAAGGTGGCACTTGCGTGGGTGGCGCAAGCAGCGAAAGATCAGTTTTTAAATATTTAAAAATCTTCACAAAAATAGTCTACTTTTTGGTGGTATTTAGAAGCAAATACTTTATTTAATGTTAACTTTATTTTGGTTTGTTGAGTAAACGTAGTAAAAGGGGTTTTCATATTATTGTTTGCTCAAGATACCATTTATGATATAGGATCTTATACAAAGTTGGGTTCCTGTAACCTGTAATACCTATATTGGTTCCGGAAAGAGTAAATATATTCGAGAGGGAAATATGTTTACTAAATGTTCACTTTATTTCAGTTTGTTGAGTAATAAGAGTAACATAAACATTGTTTTATTCATATCATAGCTTTCCTTCTTTCCTTTTACATAACCTTGAAATAAAATGGCACATTTGGAATATTTAAAAGCTGATGTTTCAGTACATCTTTTTTTTTAGGATACAGCCTTCAATGGCATTTAATGGATATTTATATAGGGGAATATCCCGAAGTTTCTAACATAACTAAGCATTCCTTCTTTCATTTTACATAAACTTTAACTTAAATGGAAAATTTTTGAGTATTTTTAAGATGATGTTTCAGTTCATCTTGCTTTCTTTGGGATACAGCCTTCAATGACAATGAATGGATATTTATATAGGGGAATATCCCCAAACTTTTAACATAAACTTAGAAACTTTCATAACTTAGCATTTCTGCTTTCATTTTACATAAACTTTAACTTAAAGGGAACATTTTTGAATATTTTTAAGCTGATGTTTCAGTTCATCTTGCTTATTTTAGCCTCCAATGGCTTGGATATTTATATAGGGGAAAGTCCCCAAATTTTTAACATAACTTAGCATTCCTGCTTTCACTTTACATAAAAATAAATTAAAAGGGAGATTTTTTTAAAGCTGATGTTTCAGTTCATCTCATGCTTACTTTAGCCTCCAATGGCTTGAGTATTTATATAGGGGATTACCCCAAGAACGCCTTATATATATATAGAAGTTGCTCAGTCCAAGTCGGAAGCTGCGTCATTGAGCAGAGCTTCCTCCAACTTCAATTGTTCGAGCTGCTCGCTGTTAAGTGGAAAATGAGGGAAATGTTTATGGATAATAACTGAAAAATAGATTAGGTTAGCCTTACGTGGCCTCCTGCTCGACCTGGCTCAGAGCTGCAAGATCCTTCATTACGGAACTGTGGACCTCATTGTATTCCTTATGCTTTTGGGTCAGCTTTGCCTTTGCAACAGCCTTCTCGGCCATGATGCCTTCCATTTCCTTTTCCATTTTGGCGGCGAGTTCTTTGACCTCCTGATCGGACTAAAGACCACAAGTAATGGGCATAAGATGAAGCATACAAAATGGGGATATGGCATACATACCTTATTGGTGTGATCGTCGTAGTTAATCTTCATCTGCAGCTCGACGACCGCCTTGGCATGCTTGCAGTGCTTGGCGTAGGCCTCGTCCAGACTGACCTTGGCATCCATCAGTCTTTGGAATTGATGCAACATGCCATCGGTCTTCGCCTCCATCTCCTTGAGTTGGGGCGACAGATTCATGCCGTCCTCGAAGATCGGCAGGCCAGCCACCTGAAGGCATCGGTTCTGTTCCTCCGCCATCTGCTTCCTCATGTCCTTGAGTTCCTCAAGCTTCTTTACCATCCGTGCAGTATCGGCTTGCTGCAGGGGCAGAACCAGACCCGGATAAAATCGCATTTCTCGCGAACTCTGCGCACATTACTTACCACTTCGGCCAGGTTCATTTCCACGAATTCAACGAACATTACATCGCTCAGGCGAACTCGATCGTCCTCCGGCTTCTCCTCGACATAAGCAGCGTTGGCGCTTCGCTTAGACATGTTTGTATCAGGTTTTGGGATCAAAAAAATGCACTGATGGCTGAAATTAAGATTACCAATTGCAGACGACGCCACGCACGTTTTTCAAGCTCCGCGATTATCGAGAAAAGAAGTATTGGTGATGGATGAACACGGAAATTGGCGCGATCCAGTGTTGGTAAACGCAACACAGGCACTGTTTTTTTAAAAATAACGGGGTTCGTTCACCCCTCCTCAAAGAGCGGTTATTCATCCGTTGTGTTCAGAATTCAAACTTTCCATCACTTTTGTAAAATATGTTGAACTTTAGTTTTTTTGGCATATAAATTGGCAAAAAGTAAATGAAGAATCGTAAAAAACACTCATTATAAAGGAATTCCCTTGAGTTTTGGGAGAAAACAAGTGAATATATAATAAATAGTCTATACATTTGGTGGAAATTAATTATAAATAATAATTCCAATAATTTAAGTACAATTGGATAATTATACAATAAAGTTGCACCATTCTTTCTATTTTGATCTTTACTCTTTTGGCATGTAAATTGGAAAAAAGTAAATGGAAAATTGTAAAAAATCACTTATTTTAAAGGAATTTCCTTGAGTTTTGGGAGAAAATAAATAAATATATAATAAATAGTCTATACATATGGTAGAAATTAATTAGAAACAATAGTTCCTTTAATATTATAACAATTGGATAATAAAAATGGAAGTTATTATACAAATAGCTTATAGCTAAGTACTCAGACACGCGAAAAGTGTTCTAAGCAGTGCGATAAAGCGAGAGGGTGACTATTGACCTGTCTTTTTGACTCAATGCTTAGGAACATTTTTAGAGTGTCTGAGTACGTAGCTTAAAGTTGCACCATTCTTATTATCTCGTTCGCATTGGCACCCTGCGGGTTCAAAACCAGTCTGGAGCGAGAAAACATAATATTTTTTAGCGTTTTTTATTTCTAAAATACTTGTAGAACATTTTCCCTTATTTTTTAAGTAAATTAATATTAAAATTTTTTTTATAGATTGCATAGTGGGAATTCCCAATACTTAGGAGTCTCTGCTGAAATATTAGTCATTTAAATAACAGTAGCATGATGGGGTAATTTACCAATCCCTAAAAAAATGTAAAGACTACAAAATAAGTGAACAAAAACTGTAAAAAAATGAACCCAGACAGTGACACTTCACAATCGCATGTGATTTGGCAATCATTAGCAAATCCTTCGAATTAGTCTCCCATTTGTCTCGTTAATCATTGTCGCCAGATGATGATGGGCTCGTGTCTCTGTGTGTTATGCAACTACCAGGAAATCTCTGGCCGAGATCATGATGGAGATATGACCATCAGGTAAAAACACCGCGACTTTTCCTGCTTACAACAAAAGGGCGATGGTCGTAAATTGAGTTACATGCCACAACAGACAGCAGGAATGGCAACTCTACTCTCTGCATGAGTCCGAGAGGTTTGTTTGTCTTTTGTCACCGACACCGACCCCGGGTGGAGGATAGGGAAACCGAGCCGGCCCTCTCTCCTTCTCCCTCCCTGCTTTTCGACATCTTAAACAATTAAAAGTCAGTTAGGTGAATTTTGATGCGGGAAAAAACAAAGTAGCACTTACAAAAAATAATATATAAAATGTAGAGAGCTATTAAAAAATATTATAAATATTTATTAAATAGAAATAATGCTTTTAGCCTAATTAAAATTAATTAAAATTAATTAAACTTAAGACTTTTCTTCACTTAGATCTGGTATATATAATTATTTAATGAATGAAACAAAGTGGCACTTACAAAAAAAATTATATATAAAATATAAACAGCTCTTAAAAAATATTATAAATAATTATTAAGTTGAAATCATGCTTTTAGCTTAATTAAACAAATTAAATGTAAGACTGTTCTACTTAAAGATCTGGTGTATATAATTATTTAATGAAAGAAACAAAGTAGCACTTTCAAAAAATAATATATAAAATATAAACAGTCTTAGAAAATATTATAAATATTTATTTAACATAAATAATGCTTTTAGCTTAATTAAACAAATTAAATGTAAGACTTTTCTACAAAAAAATCTGGTTTATATAATTATTTAATGAAAGAAATAAAGTGGCACTTACAAAATATAATAAATAAAATATAAAAAGCTCTTAAAAAATATTATAAATATTTATTAAACAGAAAAAATGTTTTTAGCTTAATTGAACAAATTAAATGTAAGACTTTTCTACACAGAAAATGGTATATATTAATTATTTAATGAAAGAAACAAAGTAGCACTTGAAAAAAATAATATATAACATATAAACAGCTCTTAAAAAATATAATACATATTTCCTAAAGAGAAATAACGCTTTTGGCTTAATTAAACAAAGTAAATGTAAGACATTTCTGCACAAAAAGCTGGTATATATAATTATTTAAGTGTTTAGGCCATTATTTTTCCGAGTGTTCATTGGGGATCTCTGGCGAGCGGCGAGTCGGATGTGGGCTAAGCTCGGACACGGCGATGTAAGCGATTTCCTTCTAATGACAATTCTTACATCTAAATGGTTTTTATGGCCGCCGTTTAAAGAGAACTCGCTTAATGATTTTAGAGTGCCAAAAAAAAAAAATAAACAAAAATTAAAGAGGAAGTGGTTCATGTTTAAAAACTACATCTGAAGAATCTGAGTTTTTAAAGTTTAAAAACTACATCTGAGGAATCTTCGCAATCCTTGCGATAATTAATATGTTAACCGAATAATAAATAATGGCAAATGGCGACGATGATTTTCCCGCCGTCTCCACTTATAATGCCGAGTCACGCACGGAGACCTGGCTGGTGTGGTGGAGACATTGAACCGCTCTCTCGCCTTGAACTCGGCCGCCGGAAAATGGAAAACCCTGGAGGGTGGGGTGTGGTGTGGCCTTTTCGCACATACACTTAAAGTCGCATTCGAATTATGCGCATATTTTGAGGGCCTTTGATGGCAAAGTGGAAAAATGCAGCGGCCAAAATGAGAATTAGTCAACTTAAAGACGGCAATTTGGCGTCAAGATCTGCGCAACTCTTGCCCGGCTGAAAGAGGGGCATACATATGCATGGAACCTGGGATCTGAGACCTGATGGTATATAACCTGGCCTGGGAGACTCGGGGACAGTGCGACCTTTAATGGCGGCATTGTGTGCTAAACAGCCTCGGAGTTAGGAGCTCGAAGTGCTCGGGAGTTCCAAGATCGAAAGAAGCGTTGGCGGTGGCAAATTCTCACGCTCTCGGCAAACGCTCCTCCATTGTTCCCACAATTTTCCATTCATTCAGTTTGCTCGCGATCTGTTCCTACTTAGTAATAAGTTTTGCCCCGGAATAAAAGGCACACACACAGCACGGAGCGGAGCCCAGGGGCTGTCATCATCGTCATGATTATCATCGTCGTCGGTCTTCGTCGTCGTCTTCTGCCGGGGTAATGAGTCTGTTTTATATGGGCTTGGGTTAGGTTAGTAAGTACGTGGAACGTCTTTCCTATATACTCACGTCTGCATGTACAGCAAGTGCTTGCGCTACACTTGCAACGAGATCTCGTGGAGGGAGATCCAAATCGGATCACCTGACACCTTATATAAAGCACCGCGACGAGACCCCGAGCGTCAGCCATGGAAATTTCATTCAGAACCTGAGACTGGGAGCCAGGGCTTGGAACCTAAAATGTTACCAGAAGGGGGAGATTTTTATGTAGATATTTAAATATAAAATTGTTTCTAAGTAGAAAATAAAAAATCAGTACCCTTAAATATTAGTTTAGGGACATAAATAAATAGATTAAATTTATTAAACATCTTAAAGATATATTAAAGTAATTAAGTAGTTTAAGAGGCCCCAATAAATATATGAACTGCAGGGGAGACTGTACCTGGGAGGTCTTTGCACGCCTTAAAAGGAGGTCTCTGCACGCTTTTTGCTTATTGCAAACAATATAATAATAATAACAAAAAAGGCCTTAGCTAGTGTGAATTTTATGATACTAAATTACTTTGATTTTAGGTAAATTGGAATATTATTATTATAAAAAAATGTTAATAATAAATTCCCTAATTCCGTGGCATGAGAGTCTTTCTTCTGAGATGTCTTTGCAGGCCTTAAAAGGATAAAAAGACCCCCATTACACGTTCCAACTTATGTTTAAATCCAATTTAATAATATAATATCATAAAATTCACACTAACCAAGACCTCTTTTATGGCTTTCACAGTTTCTTCCACACATTCTTCATAATTAAGAGGCAGGTCGTTAATTTAAATGCATCGCCTTAATAATTTAATGAGAAATTGCTGAATTAAATGCTTATTAAGATGTCATGTTCTCTTTTGTGCGCTCACCGAGCGCAGGTAACTCCGTATTAGCCTAGATCATAACATTTATATACTCGAGTGTGTGGCAGAGATAATGCCTACCGAGTTCCGTTGTCAACACACATATCTCACGGTACCCGAGTGTGACATATTTGTGTGTGCCCGCATCATTATCGTCGCGGCGAGCGAATATGTCTAATCACTTTCATTATGATCACGATCATCCGAATCTCTGCCCAGCTTTATGGCATGAGCACGTCGGAGATTGCTTTGAACCCGACCCGGGTGCGTCCCCCCCCCCCCTAAATAGGCGTCCAGTAGTCTTGGCCGAGAGACGTGGCCATAAAGTGCTCGGTCTGCTCGATCCGGCGGTGCGTAATTCCAAATTGTCGTCCCTTCTGTGAGTGAGCCAGCGAGCATGCTATTCTGTCCCCACCGAACTGTCATTAAAGCTTCGTGTCTCCCCTTTGCCACTGGCACTCGCACTCTAACCCCCCAGGTCCACGTCCAGCAGTGCTGGTAGGTACGGGTCAGGAAAATAAATATATAAAATAATATAAAAGAATATATAAAAAATATATAATTAACAAGGAGGAACAAGGAGTGTTTTTTGGAATTTAATTTTGTAGTTTTTAGCTTGTGTTTATGTAAATTGTAATTTTAAATTTGTGTTTGTAGATTTTCTTTTTGTAATTCCGAGCATACTCCTAAGGGCTTAGCTTTGTAAGCTCATCATTCACCGAAGTATTAGGCTCCACATTAAATATTAAATCAAATAAAACATTAATAATAATATTATAATATTTATTTATTTGAAATATAAATAATAATATAGTAGCTACTCTGGCATCTCCGACCCCTGCTTTCCTCGATCGGTTTGCATGCAAGTAACCAAGTAACCGAGCAACCAACCACCTTTGCCGCCGTCTCTGCTTCTGTTTTTTTGTTTTTGTTTAATTTTTTTTATTGCCTTTCTTCGCTGCTTTGCTCGGTTTTTTTGCGCATGCGCCCCCGAGACGGCGACGCTGGCAGAGAAAGCGGCGAGGCACAGTGGTTCAAAAACGGAAAAACACACAGAAAAAAAAAGAAAACGAAAAAGAATAAGAACTTAAAATATTTAAGATAGATTTTGTTAAGGAAAACATAATTTTTGGTGAGTAAATATTGAAGAAAGATTTTGTTAAGAAAAATAAAATGTTAATTCATTCATTTAAGTAAATGCAAGTAAGAAAGCAAAAATAAAATACCAAGATAAGTTGCCATTAAGAAATAAATAATATCTGATAGATTTTATTTATATTTAATAATACAATTTTGGTGAGTAAATATTAAAGAAATATTTTTTAAGATAAATATAATTTTAATAAACAAATGTAAGTAAGAAAGCAAAAATAAAATACCAAGATTAGTTGACATTAAGAAATATATAATATATTTGTGAGAACTTTATATATATTGAATAAAATAATAAGAAGTCATACATATAATAAGATTAAATCTAAAAATTCAATAAGATTTCAATATTTCAAGGCAATGGGCAAATATGTATGTATATAATATTTTAACATTAAAACTTGCCGTACAATTATTTAAATCTAATATAATAACGGAGTCTTTCATCTCTACGGACAGGTAACCTTATATACAAATAAAAGAAATATAATTAATTAATATTTCAGTAATTTATGAATTTAGCGAATTATTTTCAATAATTCTTAATTGGTTCAAGTATTGTATTACTAGCTTTTGATCGCTGTAAAGGCAAATAATACGATAAGCTGCCTTTAGTTTCTTGAATAGTTCAAAACAGCTTTAGCATATACCTCAATTTAAAGCTCAACGCCTTAGTCTAATCATTACAGTTACTTCCTCCTACTAAGACATTACAGTTAAGTCCGAGACCACTGTGCAACGACGTAGGCAGAGAAAAAGGCCGAGATCGCGACGAAGACTGAGCCGAGTCCGGCCTGAAGACTGAAAACTGAAGACTGGGCCTTTTCATTCGACTTCCGTCACGAAACGCGTTCGGACGTGCGTCGCGTGGTTAACTACCAAGTCTACAAAGCCAAAAGAGGCAGCGCTACTACCAAGAAAATTAACCCAAAATAGCCGCGATAATTTTTTCGTATTTTGTTTATGTTCCGTGTTCTGTTTAGTTTTTTATTTTTCCGTTTTTAGTGGTGAAAAAATGCTTGCCATGCTCGCTGGGGCGTAACACGCTCGGAACAAAGTCAACCCCCAAAGAGAGAGAGAGACGAACACAAGCCGGGCCATTATCTGGTCCTGGGACACAGGATGCGCTCGAGTGCACCCCCGTCCGGCGGCGCACCTGTTCTCGTGTGTGGTGTGTGTGAATTTTTTTGGAATCTAACTCGTGTGTAATTTATGCAAAAATATAAAAAAGAAATATAAGCGGAAAAACTCAACAGGAAAACCTGTTGGTGGGAAAGCCCCAAGGGAGAGACTCCCAGGGAGAGAGAGGGAGGTTATTGATGGGAAGTGATCCGAATTGATCCTGTGTATGCGAAGGAGCTCCCTTAATTGATCTCTAATGAGCGGAGAGTGAGAAAAGATTCCCTTAAATTGATCTTTGATGAGAGGTAGAAAGTTCCTCCTTTTAATCTTTGATGAGAGGAGAGTGAGTGAGGGTTCTCTTTATTGATCTTTGATGATCTGATCTGGCTTCTTCATTGATCTTTTTGGATCTAATCTGGAGGAGAGTTGAGAGATCATGCTGATTGTGGACATGCTGACGCTGGCTTTGGCAAACGAGCCGCCTATATGCGGTGGTAAGATGATGAGCAAGACGATGCCTTGCCAGAGCAAGGGTGGAGGAGCTGGAACAGGAGGAGCAGCAGCAGGAGCTGTAACTGGAGTTGGAAAAGGAGGAGGAGCAGTAGAAGGAGCAGCAATGGGAGCAGGAGCAGCAGCAGGAGCAATTTCTGGAGCAGCAGCAACAGCAGAAGCAGCAACAGGAGCAATATCTGGAGCAACAGGAGCAGCAACACCAGGAGAAGGAACTGCAGCAGCAGCAGGAAAAATAACAGGAGCAGTAACAAGAGCAGGAGCAGAAACTGGAGCTGGGACAGTAACAGGAGCAGCAGCAGCAGCAAAAGGAACAACAGGAGCAGCAACAGCAGGAGAAGGAACTGCAACATCAACAGGAGCAATATTTGGAGCAGCAGCAACAGCAGGAGCAGTAACTGGAGCTGGAACAGTAACAGGAGCAGCTACAGGAGCAGCAGCAGGAGCAGGAGGAGGAGCAGTAGTCATAGCATCAATAGCAAGAGCAGAGTTAGGAGCAATATCAGCAGCAATAAGAGGAACAGGAGCAGCAGCTGGAGCAATAACAAGAGGAGGAGCAATATCTGGACTAGGGACAGTAACAGGAGCAGCAATATCAGAAAAAGGAGGAGCAATATCACATGCAGCAGCAGCAGCAACAATAACAGGAGCAATATCTGGACCTGGAACAGCAACAGAAGCACCTGGAGAAGGCAGAGTAACCTTTGCGACCCTGTTGTTGGCCAACAGCAATGGCGGTGGACTAGGCCAGCACTTGGCAGGCCAAGCACGCAGCTCACGCGACCATGTTGCTGCTGTTGCTGCTGTCGCCGATGCCGTGCAGCATGAAGAGGCGCGTGCGCGTGCTGAATACACTGGCAACAACAACGGCAACAACAACTGCAACAGCAGCAGCAGCAATTGTGGCAGCAACACCAACAACAATAGCCAGAGCAACTTTGGCGACACAAAAGGCACAACGGAAGTGGCCACGAAAACGAAATGCGAGTACGCGCAACTCGAGCGTGAGAGCTGGAGCGGGAGCCAGAGCATGAGCGCCGACGCAGTGCAGCAACCACCACCCAATGTGACAGCCAAGAGTGCCAGCAGCAGCAATGGTAACGGGAGCAGCGCCTGCTCAATACCTACAATTGCCACTGAGCTTGCCAAAGCCAAAGCCAACCTTGTGCCAGCACCAGTAGTCGTTGTCGCAGCTGAGCAGCAGACAGAGCCAGAGTTAGAGCCAGAGCAAGAGCCAGTGCCTCATTCAGAGACCATTAGCCATTATTCTGGCCTAAAATCTGAAGCTATCAGAGACACAGTCAGAGTCGGAGCCAGTGAAAAATCCGTGCTTGGCCAGGGAGAGGGAGAGTCCCGTCCGGGACGTACAGAAAAATTTGTGCAAAAAGGCAGGCGCGGGCTCGATAATTATAGTTACTTTTTTTTTGATTCAAGTGAAAATGTGCAAAGTGTTAGACAGCCCAAAGCAAAAGCAGCAACAGCAACAGCAACAGCAGCAGCAACAAAAGCAGAAAAAGCAGCAGCAACAACAGCCACAGCAGCAACAGCAACAGCAGCAGCAGCAGAGAAGGTAGCCACTCATTTAGCACCTGCAAGTCCCAGCCAGGAGCGGGAGTCGAAGGAGTCGGGGCAGGCGCCATTGTCATTGCCATATTACAAGGAGGAGCAGGGAGTAGGAGGAGCAGGAGGAGCAGGAGAAGCAGGAGGAGTAGCCACCAGCCACCCATATTTTTTGGGTGATAATGTCTCGGTCGCTGTCGCTGGCATTGCTGCTGTCCGCCCACCACAAAGTGAGCCTGGCGGTTACGTGGATTACGTGAGAGCAGCATCTGTCCAGAAGCTCATCGATTTCGAGTCCATTGAGGGTCATACTGTGGTAGGAGCAGCACCAGGAGCCAAGCCAACAGCAACAAGCTGCAGCATCGATCAAGATCTCATTGATTTCGAGTGCGACTTGGACTTTGTGGCCAGCCAGCGCTTGAAGCGATTGCAGTATAATTTTCAGGGACGCGTGGCCAGCAGCGGCGGGAGTAGTAACATTGATTGTGTAAAGGCATCCTTGAGACCACAACAACAGCAACAAAAGGAGCAGGAGCAGGAGCAGCAACAAACCATAAGCATAACAAAGAAACCAACCCCAGCAGAGGAGCCCCCGACCCAACCCCAAACTGAAACCGAAACTCTCCCAGAAAAGGACTGGCAGGATTCGACTGGTAAGGACAATAAGACGCAGCTTGCAGCAGGCTCAGACTCAAGTGCAATCCAATTAGACTTGGCTTGTATTCCTGCCCAGCAATTGCAATTGAATCCAAATGAAAGCGAAAAAGCTGCCACAGCTGAAAATTCAACTTTGAGAGAGGACTCTCCACTGCGCCGAAGCAAGGAGAGCCAGGACTCAGACGACCAAGTGGTGATTGAAATCGAAACGGACGAGGAGGAGGTGGCCAGGAGCGCCTTTGTGCCAGCTCTCAGACAGCAGCATCATCCTCAGAAGAAGCTCCAGGAGGAGGACCCCGTCTTTGGCCTCAGCGAGTTCGATGTTCAGCGTTTTAGTGAGTACTTGAAGGCCGCCCGCCAGCTCCAGTGGAGCACCAGCCAAAACAAGGATCAGAACCAGAACCACAACCAAGGACCCAGAGAGACTACCTTCCAGTGCTACGACGAGTTGCTGGCCGAGTTTGTCAGCGAGTGCGACTACGAGGAGGAGCAGGATCAGTACCAGGACAACGACCACAACGATAGCCACAGAGCCTGCCAGTGCCATGAGTGCCTAGCCAGCCAGGAGGAGCATAGCACAGAAATATTAGTAAGAGTGAGAGGAGCTCCACCACCGCCACCGCCGAAACCAGCTTCAGTAGCTCCCAACCAAGAACCCAAAATGCGCGAGGTTAATGGCCAGCTGAGGGGACTCCTCAAGAAACCCAATCGTCCGCCGCCGGCCCGAAAGAACCGCGTGGTCTTCGATGAGACGCGCAACGAGTTCTTCGAGGCGGACTACATTATCCTGATCCGTGAGGATTGCGCCTACGATGAGGAGGACGAGGAGCCCTGCACCTGCGGCGAGCATGAGCTGGTGCGTCTGTGCTGCGAGGAGGGATGCCAGTGCAACTATGCGGTGAATCCTGCAGAGGGTGGAGATGGCAGAACGCCACAGGTGAGTGTCCATAAAATTTTAGATATGTTCCAGAGATTATCCTACTAAAACTCCCAGGAAAAGTTGCAAAAAGAAAGTGCAAATATTTGTCTTTATATTTTAAATATTATACCTAAACTTTGGGTATATTTTGAGAAATATTTGAAAGTCTATAGATACTTTTAAACTCACATTTTAAACTCCCAACAAGATCTCCAAACAAACCTTATTATTATCAACTTAAAGGCTTTCCTTGTTTATATTTTAAATATTAAACCTACCTCCCCTTAAAGTTTACTTCCCGGCTTTAACTCATCGAACTCACTCGATATGCTTAATCAGCTAACAACTATCTGGCAAACACGGCTTTGACATTGTTGGCAGCGGATTGCATTTCCCTCTTTGTTCCGGGAAATAAGCTGATTAGCTGTCTCGGACTCCGGACTCGGGACCCGGTTCTGGACTCTGGCTAATGGGGGGCAACCTGAGCCACACCTGGCTGCCTCCTCCGTATCCCCTTTCATGGGGTTCAAATTGGTTTATTACCCACTTCGTGTGGCAAGTTGGCTTAGAGGGCTGGCTTCTTTCTCCTTCTTTCCCTCTGAGATGATGATAGCAGTCTTTGTCAAGTTTAAGGAGGGAGAACTGCTTATTTTGTATACTAAGTTGTTGGATTTTCCGCTTTAAATAGAAAAAGTTACAGCGAAAATTACAGATCTAGGATGAAAGCATATTTAAAGCAAGTTTTTCTTGCATTTGCTCATTATTTTTCTATTAACTTTAGCCGGTTAAGCATAGATTTTCCCATAGATATAGAGAATTACAGAAGAAAAGGATGAAAGCATATTTAAAACATGCTTTCCTTGCATTTACATATTATTTTCATAATAACTTTTGTTCATTATGCTTCGATTTTTCATTAAATAAAGATAAATACAGCAGAGAATATATACAGGATGAAAGCATATTTAAAAACCGATTTCCTACCAATCACACATTATTTTCCTAATAACTTTAGTAAGATAATCATAGATTTTCCCATAAATAAAGAGAATTACAGCAGAGAATGAATATCTAAGAATGCTTTCCTTTTACATACACTAATTATTTTCATATTAACTTTCGTCAGCAAGCATAGATTTCTGAGAATGTAAAATATATTTTAAGCTTTCCTTGCATTTACCCAGTATTTTTCTATTAACTTTTCCCTAAAAAAGACTTTCTGATTATCAAAACTTAGGACTTACTGTGTTTTCCTAAGAAATTTCAGCCAGATTTCGGATTTCCCTTACTTGAATGTTGGTTTATCATTTAGTAGGACTTGAATCTTGTCTCAGCCTCCCAGGACACTTGCAAATTAGGATCCGCCCGGAGATGTTTTCCTTTTCAATTTCGCAACGATTCCTACGCTATCTGCTCGGCGACAGGGTGTGACATGGTGGGGGCTGATGCTGATGCTCGGCTGCCTTCCATGTTAATTACGGCCAAACGCAGGGCTGTCCAACTAACTTTTGTTATCGGCGGAGGAGGAGTAGGAGGGGAAGGGACAAAAGCAAAAGCAAAAGCACAGTGTCCTCGATGTGCGGCAGTCAAGTAGGAGTCAAGCCGCAGGAGGAGGCAGGACGAAGGACCGCCATTGTGCGGATGTACATAACACATAATGGCTGCGAGTTTGTCCTCGCATTCTCTATTGGCAAGTGTGTATAAATCACTTAAGAACTTTTATACAAAATGCTTTTCTTGTGCCAGTAACTCGAAACTGCAGCAACATTGTGTCTGGATGTCTGTCTCTCTGCCTGTCTGCCTGTCGTCATCCTTCGACGTCCCAGTGTTTGCCTGTGATAGATTGTTTTATGAATTGTGGGCGGATGTGTGCGATGAGCGCGTTTTATGTGTTAAGGACATTGGAGGCAAGTTGCTGAGATGCCGCCTTGATTCGGACATTTCTTGCTTCCTTCGAAGGAAGGAGGAAGCTCCTAACCAGCCTCAACACTTGCCCCATCATCATCATCGTCGTCGTCATTGCCGCTCTCACCTCGGCACTCGTATCGATCCTGAGCGGCCCTCGAGCTGCGTTTAAATTTCAATTTGCTGCCACATAAGCGACACTTGAGTGCGCCGCTTTTTTGCTTATCTCCGGAGCTCCTCGGGTCTTGTCCTGGTCCTGTCTGCCTCTGCCTCTGAGAGAGTGCATAGAGCAAAAATTAGCCAGGTTTCTTAAGAATTATTTCACATAAATTATAATTAGGGAAGAACCTGAGAAAGTGGGTAGGAAAATAATTATTTAATTTATTTTTAAAATTAGCCAGGTCTAAGAATTTATATTCCAGGAAGAGCCTTAAATATAAGCTAGCTCAGATATTATTTATTTTATGTTTCAAGTCAAGTACTAAAGGTGTCACTATCGATAGTATCGAGCAGTTTGTATTCAGCTTGCACAATCGGTAGTTTGAAAACAATCGCAATAGTATCGTCCCCATACATTATTATATTTGTAAGCTTAAAACCAAACCAATTTTAATTAGAAAATAAAAATATAAATCACTAGAAACCCAAACTAAACAATTTGTCTGACTATTTTTATTATTATATTATTATATTAAATCTTTAATCTAAAAATCTTTATCAAATTACTAAGGGATACCCTCAACTTTTATGAGTATTTTATTAGATAAACACGCCTTTTTTTTATACAAAATTAAAAAGGTCGGTACTATGGCGATAGTATCGATAGTTTGCGAAAAAACTCGAAACTATCGATGGTCCCAATACCGGTAGTTTGACATCTCTACCAATTTAATTAGCTTTAGCTTTAGTTAATTTAGCTTACCTTCTAGTAGGTACTAAATAATCCGACTTTTTCCTCAGTGCACTTGCCCAATGCACTTGACTTGGCGCTGCTCAAGTGCGTCCCCTCCTCGGGCTCAGGCTCTGACTCTGGGCTCAGGCCGAGGGTGTGTGTGCTCTCTGAAGAGTTTAATATGCATTTAGTGTGTGTAACAAGTTTACCCAGCGAGCACGTTGCATAACCCACACACACCCAAGTAGAGAGCTGGCCACATCCGCATCCTCAGCCGCATCCACTTCCTTGGAAAAAGAAGACGCCGCCGCCGCATTTATGCAAAAGTTTTCCCATCTCAAGGCAGGCGGTAGAGTTATGGCAGGTCCACCAAAAAATATATAAGAGAAGAAAACACATCCTTCCTGGTAGCAGAAACCAGGAACACAGAAGTGAAGTTCCTTGTCTAGACTTGCAAATAAACAGGATTTTGGCAGCTCTCCCGGGGAATTGGGAATGCAATTCGAAGCCACTCTCGTATGAACACACATGTGTAACATGACTCTCGAGCACTTCCTTTGCTGTCGCTGTCCTGCGTGTCCTGTGTGTGTGTGGCAGGATTTCGTTGGCTTTTTCAGCCGGAAAAGTGATAGCAGGACTTGCCGAAAAAAAAAAGAATATGTACATGATTTTGTGCGACATGATATAGTGGCAAAAAGAGAGAGCTTTTTGTTTTAAAACTAAGCCAGCGATAGCGATGCCTTCCATTGAAATGGCAAACAGGCTCCTTAGTTCGTCCTTAGTGGAGTTTCTTTTGAGGAAATTGTAACTTCTTCAACAAAATATGTTTTTATCTTGTTTACCTTTGTGGCAGTGTGACCATGTAAGGGAACTGAGGAAAGCTGTACTTTTGCACAATAATGCAGAAGTTCTCACTGGAAGAACTTTTTATTTTAATTGAACTTCTGTTTAATGGAATATAAAAGGGGTTATTATATTAGGGAGTTATTCGGTTTAGTATATAAATATTTCACAAAGTAACTAGAACTAATATTAAATGCCAGATTCTTGTACATTTAGTCTATTAAACACGCGTTCTCACTGAAAGCCTTATGAAATATTATTAACACTTCTTATTAGAATGGCTCTTTATGTTTAAACAAATATATTAATAAATATGAATGGGTTAATATTAAGGAGTTCTTCAGTTGAATATATAAATATTTGTCAAAGTAACTAGAACTAATATTAAATGCTATTTCTGGTACTTTTACCTAATAACACACACGTTCTCACTAGAAGCCTTGTGAAATATTATTCACACTTTTTATCAGAATGGCTTTTTTTGTTTAAATAAATATGAAAGGGGTTAATATAATGGAGTTATTCGGTTTAATATATAAATATTTGACAAAGTAACTAGAACTAATACTAAATAATAATAATAATTAATATTACTCAATTAAATACGCGTTCTCACTGAAAGCCTTATTAAATATTATTCACACTTTTTATTACAATTCCTTTTTATGTTTAAATAAAAACGAAAGGGTTAATATAAAGAAGTTATGTAGTTTACTAAATATTTGACAAAGTAATAACTCCATATTAAATGCCATGTTCTTGGGCCAAGGAGCCTGGCCTAATTAATAACAGCATTAGCTCTGCATTAGCTCTGCCTCCTCAGATTGCCTTTGTGGTAATAGCTGCGGCTTTTGGCGTCTGGCTTCTGGCATCCATCTATTTGGTAACCAAGGAATGCCAGGGATTACACTGACTTACGGCTTAGAGAGCTCTCGTCATCTCCTGGCTGCCTGGCTGCATGCATAACCCACATCCTTGCATCCTTCCATCTCTATATATAACTCAATTAGCTTAATTTGCGGTGCTGCAGTGCAGCCTGCGAGCATAATTCAGCCCACTTACCGCTCTCCTTTGCCCTTCCCTGCAGAGTCCCAAATACCAGCCGCCCATTGAGTTCGTGGACGATGCGGCTCTGAGTCCGCCCGATGGCTACAAGGATAGCAGCCTGAAGAACACGCTTGGCGGCGCCCTCAGCGGTCACATCTTTGGGGCCCAGCACCTGCAGCAGCTGCAGGTTATCCAGCGCCTCCAGCAGCAGCGCGCCGCCATGCTGGCCGCCCGCAATGGAGCCACCGCTGCTACCACCGCCGCTGGACAGATACCGCCGCCGCCACCGCCTGTCGGCACGGCCCAACAGCAGCAGCAGCAGCAACAACAGCAGCAGCAGCAGCAGCAGTCGCATCCACAACCGCATCATGGAGCAGCCATGCAGCAGCAGCAGTCGGAGGAGGACCTGCAGGGCGTGTGCACCGAGTGTGCCGAGTGCGCCGAGTGCGCGGCCAAGCAGCTTCAGGAAGCAGGTGAGCAAAAAAAAAATATATAATTTTAATAAAATATATGTAGGGATTTCTATGAATTTTAATTACTCCTAAAGTTTGCTTAGTTTTTGTGTAAGTAATATAATTTTAAAGATATTCCGCTATTTAACGCAGCATCTGATATTTATCGATAAGAGTTGATAATAATTAAAATGAAATATAAGTAGAGATTTCTATAAATTTTAATTACTCCAAAAGTTTGCCTAGGTTTTATGTAAATTATATATATCAAAAGATATTCCGCTCTTTAACGCAGCATCTGATATTTTTCAATAACATTTTGTAATTGTGTGAACGATGCATTTCCTCCCCCCCAAAATGCAAGAATGCAGTCCTAATGGAAACGGAGTTGACCATCGATAGGCTCTAACAAAAACTCCTTCGGTAATCGATTATAATTATCGTTTATCGTTTATCACCATCAATTGTTGACCAGCTCCAGCTGGGTACGACATTCATTTTAGTTTCGCCTGAGAACTGCTTATTTTCTGAGGTTTTTATTTTGATTTTATTTTATTTCATTTTATTTGAGAAATTGTGGTAGTTCATAGTATATTTGGGAATATTTTGTTCTCGTCATCGGAGCGCTTTTTTTAATTTTTTTTTTTTTTTATGACTTTGTTTTTAAAACGATTTTTTATCGCCCTATTGGCACTCTCTTCTGGCTGAGATCCCCCAGGCCGTGGAACCAGCTGTACTAGTGGGGTATTGAAGCTCCTCCGAATTATTTATTTTATTTTATTTGAATTATCCTGGTTCTTTTTTATTGATTTCCTTTGAGTCTCGTGGGCTTTTACAGTTCTTACAACGGCTGTTGTATATTCAGAGACTGTAGCAGTAGATGCTTATATATTTATTTTATTTTATTTTAATTATTAGCTTGATATATTTTGGTCGAGATCACCAAGGCGATGGAACCAGCTGTACTAGTGGGGTATTGAAGCTCCTCCGAATTATTTATTTTATTTTATTTGAATTATCCTGGTTCTTTTTTATTGATTTCCTTTGAGTCTCGTGGGCTTTTACAGTTCTTACAACGGCTGTTGTATATTCAGAGACTGTAGCAGTAGATGCTTATATATTTATTTTATTTTATTTTAATTATTAGCTTGATATATTTTGGTCGAGATCACCAAGGCGATGGAACCAGCTGTACTAGTGGGGTATTGAAGCTCCTCCGAATTATTTATTTTATTTTATTTGAATTATCCTGGTTCTTTTTTATTGATTTCCTTTGAGTCTCGTGGGCTTTTACAGTTCTTACAACGGCTGTTGTATATTCAGAGACTGTAGCAGTAGATGCTTATATATTTATTTTATTTTATTTTAATTATTAGCTTGATATATTTTGGTTGAGATCACCAAGGCGATGGAACCAGCTGTACTAGTGGGGTATTGAAGCTCCTCCGAATTATTTATTTTATTTTATTTGAATTATCCTGGTTCTTTTTTATTGATTTCCTTTGAGTCTCGTGGGCTTTTACAGTTCTTACAACGGCTGTTGTATATTCAGAGACTGTAGCAGTAGATGCTTATATATTTATTTTATTTTATTTTAATTATTAGCTTGATATATTTTGGTCGAGATCACCAAGGCGATGGAACCAGCTGTACTAGTGGGGTATTGAAGCTCCTCCGAATTATTTATTTTATTTTATTTGAATTATCCTGGTTCTTTTTTATTGATTTCCTTTGAGTCTCGTGGGCTTTTACAGTTCTTACAACGGCTGTTGTATATTCAGAGACTGTAGCAGTAGATGCTTATATATTTATTTTATTTTATTTTAATTATTAGCTTGATATATTTTTTTTTGTGGTTAATCAGATCAGATCAGATTCGTGTTATTCATGTATAGTG
>VNJO01010934.1:31345-49042 GCA_008042535.1 Drosophila tani | reverse complement strand
CTACAGGAGAGAATTCTAAATATTTTAATATTAAAAAGTATATACTGGAAGGAGGGTAGATTGTTAGGATGATGGTATATTCCACAGATAAATCGAAAATAAATATCTATCGAAAGATTAACTAAAAAATTGAAAAATATCGATAACATTATCGGAGAGAATTCTAAATTTTTCGATAATAACTACAAACCTAAAGGAATGTATGTATAGGCTTGGAAATTATTCCTAATTTTTTTTAGGGACATTAATCTCTCGGTAAACTCACTCTCGCAGCGTGGCGGCGGTCCGTTCCAGCGCTCGTCAAAGTCACAGGTGAGCAGGGCCCGACCAATCATCTCGTAGCCCTCCTCGCAGGAGTACTTGACCAAGCTCAGGTAGCCAACCGTGTTGTTCAACAGGGCGTATGAGCCATGGGCAATGCTGGCGGGCAGACCGCATTCGATATCTGAGAGGGGATTTATTTATGGATTTAATATAATAAAAATTAATAATAATAATAAGAATATACTCACACTTGCACACCGGCGGGAACTCATTGTAGAAGCCCGTCTCCAGGCAGGTGCGCGTGGCGGGACCCACCAGCAGGTGATTCGCATCGCAGCTGTACTTGATCTGGGCGCCCACTTCGAAACCATTAAGAGCCACCATCGTGGAGTTGGGCGGCTGCTCCGGCCGTCCACAGGTCTTCGGTTGATGCTGGCAGATAAAGTTCAGCAGCGTGTTGCAGTTGGTGTCGCTCCACAGCCACCCCTTGGAGCCATCGAACCGAGCACAGTCCTCGTCGCCACCGGGATGGCTCCAGAAGGACACAGTCAGCTCGTCGCCGTTGACCCACTTCCAGCTGCTGCGATCGCTGCCATCCCGAACCGCTCCCATCCAGTACTGGGAGCTGACATCGCTGCGATGACGCCGCCACAGCTCCCAGCTGATGAAGCCCTGCAGCGCCGGATTGCTCTCGCTGATCAGAGTGCCGCCGCGCGAGCGGCAGAAGGAGAGCGCGTCCAGGAAGTTCAACGGTTGGCGGTTGTAGAAAATATAGCACTTGCCATTGTAGGAGGCCAGCGCACCCGGTGGCTGGTCCCGGAACGTGGGACACCGCTCGATGGGCAAGGCCTGGTCCGTGTAGACGAAGGCCTCGCAAATGGACAGGGGATTCGGTGTGCTATTCTCCAAATGGACGCT
Organism: Drosophila tani; assembly: GCA_008042535.1. Classification (NCBI taxonomy): domain Eukaryota; kingdom Metazoa; phylum Arthropoda; class Insecta; order Diptera; family Drosophilidae; genus Drosophila; species Drosophila tani. Next base: position 47,860 of record VNJO01010934.1, on the reverse strand, counting down.
CACAAAGGCGCCGGGCATGGGCGGATTGCAGGGCAGGAACAAGGGCTGACCGGCCTCTAGAAGACCCGTAAAGCGATTACAAATGGGATTTGTGCCCAGATCGGGACGATTGTTGCCCACACGGACCACAATGGTGGCCGGTTTGTTGCCTGTATAGATAAAGGAGAATTGAGGTTGTTTAAGGATGGAATAAGGTATTTAAAGTATTAAGTTTAAAGCTAACATAAACCATTTTGAATTAATTTGTTTGTTCTAATTTTTATATAAAATTTAAGGGATTAATTATGGTTTATTTTTATAAACCATATACCAAGTAATTAGAATTTTTTTTTAAACTTCAGTAAGGGACCTTAATTCCCTTTGTTTTTTCTGATTTCTATTCATTTTCTAGCCTCAACCGCCCTAGTTTCTTGCAGTGCAGAAGTGCAGCTATTTCTATTGAGATTCCCAGTGCCGTTGCCGTTGCCGTTGTCATTATTATTGTTATGGCTTTGTCTGTCAGCGGGTCAGGCGGGTTCAGCTTCAGTTTCAGCCTCAGCCTCAGCAGCAGCAGCAGCAGCAGCAGCAGCAGCAGCATCAGCCAAGTGAAAGTAATCATAAATTTTCGGCCCGCACTGACTGACTCACTAGGTCTGGGTTTTTATTTTTATTTTCAGCCAAAGTGGAAGTCCAAGTCCAAGTCGAAGTCGAAGTCGCAGTCGAAGTCTTCGCCTTGGCTGTCGTCGCAAAAGCCGCACGAAAATCACATAACAAGCCGCCTCGATCCGAAGATTCGAGGTGGAGAAGATGGAGTTGGGGGAACTTCAGGTTGCTGGCAAGTGAAAGCATTAGGGAAAACTGGCTGGCAGTTGTTTACTCTGTTTCGGCAACCCTTTGCCTTGCCAGCCTTGGCTTGGCATCGGCATCGGCTTTGGGGATTCGTGCAGCATTTGCCATTTTGCCAGACAAACATTGGAAAATTGAAACTGAAACTGGCAGTCGGGGCAGCAGCTTGGGCAGCCTGGGAAAACGGGGCATTGAACTGTCCACCAGTCGCGAGAGAGTTTCGTCCCAGAGAATGCGGTCCAAGCCGGTCCATAATCCGGCCTCCAGCAGCCAACATCCAACATCCAACATCCAGGCATGTGTGCCCGACAGGTTTAGGGTTGGGCCTGCGGGACTGCGGTTTAATAAAAGCGAAAAGTTGCTCAATTTAATCAATTTGCCTGCCGTCGTCTCTCACTTGGCTAAGCGCCACTTAAAGCCAAGACTCGCTGCTGGCCACAAGCTAGCACAAATTTCAGGTAACAGAATAATTATGGTTTTATGTTGAATTATTTTCGAGATTAAGTAATTGTGACCACACTCTCGCTTTTGACAGAGCTAAGATCTTTCTTAAACCAGTTACCTAGACCCTTAAATTAAATTCATTTAATAAAGCTCACTCACCGCAGCAGGACTTGCCAAAGTCCAGGCGCACCAGCTGGACCATGTAGGGCTCCAGGAGGTTGACATACCACCAGGGCGAACGCTCCGCCTTGGTCAGGGAGCAGGTCTCCGGCGTGAAGAAGGCGGACGTAGAGCCATCGATGGCCTTCTGTGGAGCTCCAGCGCCCTCTGTCGAAATTTGCATGGGCGCCTTGCCAGCGGCCACATTTAAAACTGAAATAAACAAATTATTTAATAAATAAATTAATTAATTATCTTAGGTTAAGGTTAAAGGATTAATTCTTAGCTATACAAAATTACATCAGTGTAGAAATGGGGGTCAAAGGTAATTATTTGGGAATTCTAAGCAAGATGCAGCGCTTGGAGTCGCAATGTCTACTAGGTGTACCGGTATGAAATGAGCGTTTTTTTTGTGAAAATAAATTTTTTTTTACTTTTGGATCTTTCCCATAGCTTTTAAACGGTCAGAAATTGTTTGTTGTGCAACATTTAACATTTCTGCCATTTGCTTTTGACTCAAAGTGTCATCTCCATCCAATTCGGCGTCTTCAAAATTTTTTGGTGGTTTTCCACGGTCTTCATTTCTCACATCAAAATCATTATTTCTGAACCGTTGAAACCATCTTTTGCTTGTTGCTTCTGATAGAGCATGAACACCATATGCCTCAACAAGCATTCGATGCAACTCTGCAGCATTTTTCTTCAAATGAAAAAAAAAAAATTAATGCTTTCCGCAAATCATCACTTGCTGGTACAAAATTCGACATTTTTAACACGATGAGAAAATATGTTGCTGTCTGTTCAATGACTTGATATATATTTAATATGATTCACAGATGTTATAGCAAACAAAAAAAAAAAAAATAAAGGCTCGTTCACAACAAATGTTCCCTATCGAGACATTTGTATCTTGACGCTCACTTCATACCGGTATACCTGGTATGTCCGAATGCCAGGGGGCCAGAGTTCCCAGAGTGGCGGTGCTAGTGTGCCCAAGGCCCGGCTAATTGGCTGCGGGCCCTGACACGGTTTTATGTGGCCAAAACAGCGAAAAGCAAAGAGCCAAAAACCAAGACGCCACAGCCAGCGATGTTCTGCCTGGCGAATTTGTCAAGAGACCTTCGTTCTGGCCATTGTCTCGGACCGGGGCTCGGGCTCTGCCTCTTTCGGCCAAAGAGTGGAGTGCGGAGCGTAGATCTTGGCCAAAAGCAAAAGTGAAATTTAATGGCGGCTCGGCTCTCAACTTTTACTTGCCGGCGCTTAATTACATCGCTCGCCACGCACTTTTGCGGCATTGGGATTCATTAATCAGATGCATCTGTCGGATAAGACTCACAGAGTTTGAATTCGGTTTTGGATCTGAGTCTGGCTTTGAGCTCCAGCGACTTGGAAACTCTGACTGCTTTCTAGCCGCCGAAAAAAAGAAATATACAAAATATTGTATCTAACTTGTGCGCTCTCTCAGCAGGTGTGTTTCTGCCGGTGTGACAAATGCCTTTTAATTGCTTTTAATTAATTTCCCATTGCCCCCGCTGTGTCATGTTCGAAATTCGATGTTCGAATTCCACAGTTTCCACAATTTTCAGGTCGGAAATCTCTGCGGCTTTTGTTTTCCTTTTCTTTTCCCGCGTCATCAACGTGCAATCAATTTTGTTTGGATGGAAAATGCTCTGATTTTTTGTCGAAAAACCTTAAGAGTACGATCGAAGCGGGTCAGGGAATTCTGTCTATCATTATTAATGAATCTTTACTCTTAATTTTGTTTAAATTGAAGATTTCCGTGTAATTATTTGATGATTTATATTCCGTTTTTGTGTTTGATCAAGCGAGATCTATCCTGATCCTTCCCTTTAGCTATAAATGTTTTATTTAATGAATAAAAGTGGAACATTAATTCCTAAAAAATTCCTACAGAAATCCTTAGTTTCCGCTATGTTCCCAGGGCATTATTCACGCTGATCAACACCTACTACTGTTTCGATCGATTGTCTTATTGACTTTCTTTATCTTTATCTATTTTCACAAAGAAAAAAGCCCGTTAAAAGTTTGATGGATGGCTGAATTGCCGCCTTTTCTGACCCCTCAATGGGGAAAATATGTACAAACGCCTGCCCAATCCATCAGTTTATTCATTCATTCTTTCATTCATTCACCAGATTTCAATTCCAGTTGGGCTGCTCTGTTTGTGTCAATCAATTCCCTTTTCACGGAAGTGCATGTCTCGTTGGAAATTGATTTAGAATTCATTTATTTGTTTTCGTGCTCGACTCGTTTCTACACTTTTTTTCCTCTTTTCTTTATTTAATACTTTTTTTTCGTTGTTGCTGTGAACCATTCAGGCAAAGCTTGCACGCTCGTAGCAACAACAAAGTGGGTCAATTTGGTCAGGCTGGATTCTTCCCACCTCGTAGCCTCTCTTCTGGCCAGTCTTTCTTCTCTTGGCTCTTTGTGCCCGACACACGCATTGGATTTTAGCCCAATTTCGCGCGTTTTGTTAATCATGTTTCGCTTTTGGTTAACAACTTTGCATTCAATCGGAATGCCATTTGCTCTCTTTCTCGCTATCTTTGTTTTTTCACGGAGAACGTGAGTTGAGTGCACAGAAAGAAATGTTTTAATGGTTTAATAATGCAAAATAAATAAATAAGTGCCTAAAACCCTTTTTTTTAGGAGATTTTAATTTAATTTAAATTTTCTCTGAGCTTAAAATCTTTTTGAAAATGTTTGTATGAGTTTTTAACACTCTTACTGCATAAATCAATAATTTCTCTCATTTTCTCGGTGTTATTTTTAATTTCTGTGTGGAGATATTTTGAGAACGCTTCAAATTTTGTGGCGGTGAAAGTTGTTCACCCCCTTCCCCCAAGCCGCGTCCGATTCCCAAGTCCGAATCCAAGTCCGAATTCGAGTCGAGTCGCCCGGCGAGGCGCTAATTGAGTTGACGAACAGCAAGTTCGTGTGCGCAGTCTTTCGTTTGTTGGTCTTAGTATTGGTCTTATTATTGGTGTTGGTTTTCTTTTTTTTTTGGGAGGCACTATTTGGCTTACCGCAGAAGGGGATGCCCTCCGGCACCCACTGGCCCTTGTCGCAGACCCGGCGCGCCGGTCCCAGCAGCTCGAAGCCGCGCTCACAGCTGTAGGAGGCCACCGTTCCCTGGGTGAGATTCGCGCTGGAGAAGACCACGCTGCTGTGCGCCGGCGAACCCGGGAAGCTGCAGCCGGCATCTGGAAAGGAGAAGGTAAAAGAGAGAGAGAATAAATTAGAGGGAATGCCTGAGATTTTTTATTCATTTAAGTCCCAATAGGCGTGCTGAGGGTTCTTCACTTCAAATTCTTTCAAATATATATTAATTTGTGGTTTTCTATCCTAAAATGATTGAATAATACCTCATCCCCCTTAAGATATTTTTTGTAATGATGAAAACTAAGATTCTCAGGTATTGGCAATTATTTAATAATTATTTCTTTGGCTCTACCTGGTCGTCAGGGGTATTTCCCCTGCGTTGTGTGTTGCATTTGATTGACAATTAAGCGAGTTCCGTTCCAGTTTGGTCACTCGGACGCCTGGCTAAAAATCTCTGGCATTCGCCGCCGTCGGATTGCAAAATGTTCTCGGCTTTGCTGCTGTTGTCAATGCAAAGCGTGAGAAAATTGCCACAACAACAGCAGCGAGCAAAAAATAAAAAAAAATCAGACAGATACAGAAACAGCCATCAATTTAGTTGTAGCTGCCGCTTGTATTTACGTATCTATGTATCTATGTTCCTCTGTATCTATGCAAAAATGCGAGCCAGCCGTGTGCAATAATCAAATGTGTTGCTGCCGCTGTGGCAGCTTCGTATGATTAGTTATTCAATTGAGCAGTTCCCAGGCCCGGACTGGACAATGTCATGAGTTTGATACATCCCCAGAGTCGATGGGATACACAGAGGAAAAATTAGAGAGTGATCCTGAATGGACTACTAGATATTATGAAGATAGAGACAATACAAATAGAGGAAAAAGTTCCACAATAAATTAATATTATATTTTCTTAAGAAAGTTCTTTAGTTTTCACAAATATAAATCAGAAAATTAATATTAATTGTAACTGATGATAGTTGTAGCAATAAAGGGAAGATCTGCCTACTACAAACATCTAAATTTTTTTTACATTTACCTTACCTTATATATAACTTAAGCCAACTTCTAGTCACCGACTTTCCCACATCAAGAAATTCTATTTAAGGTTGATTCTATACCTTTTTGGCTCCGTGTGCCAATCGTTCTTGGCTTCGAGCTGTTAAGTGCGATTTTGCATAATCAGCGATGAGGAATGAGACTCGGAATGGGATTCGGAATGGGATTTGGAATGGGAATGATTAGAGAAGGGGCTAGATGGCTGGCTGGCTGGCTTGCTGACTGGCTGACTGGCTGCCTGGGCTGTCAGTGAGGCATGCCATAAATGGTCGAATAACTGCAACATCATTTGACCAGCAGTGCAACTTTCCAAGCAGCTTCCAGCTACCAACTACCAGCCGGTGGCAAACACGTCTTGCTATACATTTCCAGATGCTTCTTATACAATCCCCCAGCAGCAGCAGCAGCGGCAGCAGCAATTGCCAGTTCAATTTCATCATAACGGTTTTGCTGCTCATCAAATGCCATAAAAAAAATAAATAAAGAAGAAAAAACACAAGCATGACCATTCTCTGGGATGCCCGCTGTTACAGAAAACAAAAAACAAATCAAATTAGTTCGGGCAAATTGAAATTAACAAAAAGCCAAAAACTTTAGCCGAGTCATTTGTCATGCAGGGCAAACGCAAATTAAGAAATCAAGTTCATGAGGCATTTTCAATTTCGGCTACAGTTTCGCTTTAGTTTCGGTTTCGGTTTCGGTATCTCGGTGTCGGTTTCCGAGCCCCTGAGAAGCACAAGAAGGTAATGACGGCGACTCCAGCTCCAACTCCAGCTCCAACTCCCACGCTGTGCGTCAAAAGAAACCGAAAACCGAAAACCGACAGAGATGCGATCGTAGGACCGAAAGGTTGCCCAGCCAGCCAGCTAGCCGGCCATGCATGACAATGTGCCCCAAAGATGCCTAAAAAAAAAGAGAAAAAAGTGCAAAGGCAAAGGCAGAGGCAGAGGCAAAGGCAGGCGGCAAACGGCAGTAGTTGCGCGTACCAACCAGCAACTTGTTGCTTTCATTTGCTTTCTATGTGCGCGAACTTAGTGAAAGTGATACCCCACACACCGACACACACACCGACTCGGCCACACATAAATAATACTACAAAGAAAGATATATCTAAGGCACGCCAAGGCATTGACAAAACAACAGGCAGCAATTTGTAACAACAAGCAGGCGGGCATCGGGCATCGGGCATGGGGCTCCATGGAATAATATTCGGTGTGTGCGCGGATTAAAATCATCTAATAATCATTATAATCATAATAACCGTTATAATTTCCAACTTGTTTCGGACATGGTCCGTTCGCCGTTGTTGTTGTTGTAACAAATTACCCATCAACGCCTCGGCCAGGCCTTTATTTTTCTTCTTTGATTGCCACAACACGAGAGTGTACTCTGAGTGTTATTATTTTTCGGTTTTTTTTTCTCAACAAAAGAGGGGGAAAAAGTGTAGCACCAAAATCGAAGAAATTTCAAGAGAATTGAATGAAATGAAAAATGATTGAAAACCAGCAGAGGCAGAGCCGCAAATAATAAAAATAAATAACAGAATAAAACGTAAAAAAACCGAAAGCTGTTATTGGTTTTGGGACTAGAAAGAGATTTTGGCAAAGGGCTTGTTAAAAAAGAAAGAGGAAGTATATTAAATATTTAATGAGATATTAAGGGTTAATTCCTTCATGATTCTAGTGTATTTATGTATCTTGATGGGAGTTAATAAGAAATATTAACGGTTTCCTATATATTAATATAGTTTGATGGGAGTTAAAGAGAAATATTCACTGTTTTAAATTTAGTTATATATTTTGATGGGAATTAATGAGAAATATAAACTGCTTTTTATTCCTTATATAATTTAAATAAATGTATGTATTTTTGGCTTAAATTTCAAACACAGCCTTACACATTTTCCTCAACATTTTTATGATACCACAAAATACCATTCAAGAGGCAGGTACCATTTCCGCTTCAGCAGCCAGCAGCCTCTATTAAAGCGCAGCTGAATCTGCAAAGGCAACCTGCAACCTGCAACCTGCAATTCCCCCCGCCATTAACGCGCCGTAGAAAGTTGCTGCGATTCGAGCTAATGGTGACCCCCACTTAGGCTCCATCCCCAACCCCAGCTGGAGCTAAAGTCCCAGGCCCAACCTGCGCATTAGCCGCGTCTTCGCCTCCTTCAAACTTCCAACATTCCATACCAAAGTCCGCAATTTGCGTATGTCGGCTAATTTCATTTTAAATGCAAGTCCACACCTGGCGGGGATCTGGGGTGTGGCTCGGGCTCTGGCTCTTGCCAATGAGGCGCAAATGTCTTGTTCACATGAAGCTCCGGCATTGTTTTACCAACATTTTCCATCTATTTATTTTTGGGGCAGCGGCAGCAGCTCATTTAGGGCGAGCTTGACCCCTCTGGGCGCTAATTATGGGGGAAATTAGCTGGGTTTTCTGCAGTCTCTGGCAGTGCAGTTCTGGGACGTCATGCGCTGATTGCCAGGCGCCTACGCTTCGGCGATTGCTCCGCATCTTGGTAATGTGGCCTGTGTGGTACTTACCACTGATGTTACCAATGTTACGAGACCAGACCGCCGTGTTATTTTGGGCGGAAAGTGCAAGTGGCAACAAAACAGCTCGATGGCCCAATTGCGATAGGCCAGCCAAGGTATTTCCCTGCTGCTGAGGTAAGAAAGAAATTTTCTTCTAAATACCAAGAGCCGTTTCCAAGCCAGTCTTGTCAAAAACGGTGTAAACCGTTAGCCCCATCATAATGATGAAGATAATGATGATGACGATCGGGTCTGGAGAGCCGCTGATTGGTTTTGGATTTACATAAATTGGCGCTGGACTTGTTCTCCGCCGGAGTCGTTGCTTCTCTTGACCCAGTTAGCGGCGGTTTTCTCGTTTTTGTTTTTGGTTTTTGGTTTTTTTTTTTCGATTTAGTTTGGCTTGGCTTGTTGTTGGCCAAATTAGTAGAACCTCGTTAAAATCGCACAGACACACACATTCGGTTTCGAGAACTTCGAAAATATTTCGCAAGTGACTCGCTTTGCGCAATGTTTGTTGCTATTGTGTTGTTGTTGTTGCTGTTGGCGGATGCGCCTGGCCAGACGCAGACGAAGACGAAGACTTGTGCAAATAAACTGCAAGTTCGTTGCCTAAGTCTTTTGATTTGAACTTCCGCCAACGCTGCAACGTCCAAGCGCCAGAGGATCTCTCTTTGCTATCAGCAGCCACTTGGGGGATTTACACAGAGCGAAAAGGGGCATAGACAGAGGGGAAATTTGTCTATTAAATAAGGCAATAAGAGAATTGGGAGAAGGGTTTAAGTATTTTTTTAAATTGTGTAATTTCTTATACCAAGTTCGTGGCCTAAGTCTTTGTTTCGGAGCTGCTTTTGCTATAAAAAAGCTACTTGCACTCTGCAAATAATACTGACACCTTTAATGTGTGTATTTTTTGGAATTATGTGTAACAATTTACCAATTAATTGTTTTTGTTAAGCTTTAAAATTGAAATTCTAATGAACTTTGATCAAGTAAATATGAGAATACTCTTTTAAAGTTTTAAAATTCATTAAAAATAAATTAATATACCTTAAGATCATATTAAAAATAATAAAACTTAAACATAAATAAGTTTGTATAAAACTTAATTCACATTTAATTTCAACTTTACTGAAAAAAAGCCTAAAACCTTTACTCTTTAAACCTTTATAAAGAATTATCCCTTCTTTCTATATTCTTTAAATCTTAAATGAGTAAATATCAAAAATAAAATTATTCTTTCATTAAATATATATAATTTGTAAGCCTATTTTCTTCCTAATTTTGTACCTTTCCAAGTAGGAAATATTTTCTTAGTGTAATTTTTAACTTTTACAGAGCATCCGTTGAGGCAACTGCCCTTTCAGGGGCTTCTGCTCCTCTCTAGCCATTCGCTTGTTCCTCCCTGCCTTTTAGAATTAATTGCGCATAAAAATTGCCCATCATGCGCATTAAATGAGACATCAAAGAACGTCTGCCTGGCACACACACTCGCTCGCACACTCATGTGTGTGGCAGCTAGTTGGCTAAAAAGCTAAAAGCCAAGAGCTGCTAAGCGTATTAAATAAACATGCGCTGTGCCCGCTCCGCTCTGGTCTTTTATGTAACGGTAACGACACGACGACCAGCAACAATAAATTTCAGGCGTAAACAGTTACGTAAAAGAACAAAAAAAAAAGCAACAGACAACAGAAAACAACAACAACTTGGCGGCTGATAGAACCTGGTGGCAGAGTGGCCACATCTCTGCCATCTCCACCATCTCCGCAGTGACAGCATCGACAGCATTTCCAGCAGATCTTGGCAGCATCTTTCACCTGGCATTGGATATGGGATGGCCCCTCCCACTCCCGCCCATACCCGCGAGCTCTGTAACAGGTTCGATATGATTTTGCGGCACTTTTGCCGCAAAGGAAACGCTTGATTGCCGCTTCTAAAGCAAGGCCAAGCAACGGCAATCGAACGGACCGAAAGACGGGGAGACAGACTCTTGGCAAGCGGCGCAAGCCATCGACGACATTGACCGACGACGACGGAGATGGAGACGACGACGATGCTGGATGCTGGCAGATCTGCTTGAGAGCTACGATCTGGAAGAGCGAGGCGGCGCGGCGCGGCAAGTGGGAAAGCGGGAAGCCGTCGTTGCCGTTTGCCAGTTGACCGCATTCCAAGCTCCGGCCAGCAAATCAATGTGCAAGCGTAGAAGCCACATCTCACCAACAACAAGAAACAGAGACAGAAAAAAATAAAAATACACAGCAATAGGCAGCATCAGAGACGCGTCCTTCTCTTTCCTGCACAGCGAAAAATATAGCCAAGGAACTTGGGGAAAATATTCTTGAGACAGTTTTTAAATAGATTCTTGAAGGGAAAAATTAAAAATATATTTAAAGGTTCCGTCTTCTAGAGAAAAATTTACTTTGAATATTTTTTCTAAAGATAAAAAGCTAATCTTTAAGTGCAACATTTTCTTATAATATTCTTGGTTCTTATGAGATACTAAAATATATATTTAATATAATATTTTTAAAGAAAAGTTTGAATATCTAAAAGGTTTGGTTTTAACATTTAAATATTGCTTATTTTTGTTAAGGAAAAAATGCTTTAAAAATGAAATAAATTCAGCAGAAATAACCCATTAAAAAATGCCTTCTTAAAATATAGTTTTCCATGAATAACTTCCACCAAAGGCAGCCCCAATTTTTCTCTGTGTCTGTGTAGACTGGCAAAACTGGGTCACTTCGGCCCAAATGCAGTTTAAGATAGAATGCGATCTTGGGCGAGTGTGCTGTGTGTGTGTGTGTTTGGCAGCTGCGAAACACCTGCAGCAAGAGCAGCAGCAACTGCAACTCGTGCCACAGTCAAGACTTCACAGTGAGTGATCGCTGCGGCGGAATAGCAGGCGGCAAAGCCACTTAGCCGGCGCCCACTGTACAGTGTTTGCTTTTCAGATGCGTTCTCGTTGCAGTTTGCTAATTTCCGCCAGCTTCTGCGGCTTTTCGGTTTTGGTTTTGGTTTTGGTTTTGTGCCTAATTTGCTTTGGCTTTGGCTCTGGCTCTGGCTTGGCTGCTGTGAACATTTTCAATGCTATGCGAAGATTGTTTCCACTTGGGGTTTTTATGGCTTTTTATGGGGTTTTTCTTGGACAAATACTGAGGCTAATCTTTTGGTCAGAACCGCTGAAAAACTATAAAAAGCCAAGGAAAATGGGAAAATAGAATACAAAAAGTGAGAGAGAGACAACAGTTTAGGGGGCAATTTGCATAAGAAAGGAGAACACAAAGAACGAAACGCATTAAAATAAAGCCGGCGATCTTTGGCCGTTCTTCTTCTTTTTTAATTTCGGTTTTTCGGCCTTTCTCTGGGAGTCTTTTTTTTATTTCTTGGTTTCTTGGACTTTTGTCAACTCTTCTATGCAAATGGGCAGCCACAAATCAAAGCTTGGCCCCAATAGCACACAGAGAGAGAGAGAGAGAGGAAGAGAGCTACAGCCTGGCTTTGTTATGAATATTTTCACCTTAGAAATGTCTGTGGATTATAAAATCGATATACGAGTATCTATGTATATTTTCTTGCTCGCCGTTGGGTATTTGGAATTCCATTTTTGGAATGAGTAGTTTACCGCTACAGTGGCCGGGCATTACGACATCAAGATAGAGATCGAGGAGAGCAGGTGGACCAACTGCAGTTGCTCTCCTATTGATTGGCCTGCAGCTGCAGAACTGCCAACTCATCCCGGGCGGAGGAGCCCTTCCGATTGGAGTAGCAGCAGCAGTCATTGAACCTGCTCCCGTCGCCATTATCTTCATGATGAAGATGGCGCCATCGCCCCTCCATTTAGCGAGCAAGCGGAACAAAAGCAAAACATCATCATCATCGGCAGCATGAACAGCATGAGCAGCAACATGAGCAACATCTGCAACATTGGCTTGGCAAGCTAAGCAAATTGCAATTTCCATGCGTTGCCTGCCACATCCCCATCCTCATCCACGTCCAGTGTCCGCAATTAGGTAGCCGGCCCCATCATAATCTATGGTTATTGTTATGGCTATTGTTAGTATAAGTGTTATCGTTATCGTTATGGCTAAAATATTGAAAAGCCTGGCAGGCGGAAAACGTTGAAATAAACTCAAATGGTTTTCCTTTTCGTGCCTGGCAGTGCCGCATGATTCATGTGGATAGAAGTCTCTAGAGTTTTCACTTGTAATTATTTTAAAAGATAATAAAATCCAGAAATATATTTAACAAAATGTTTAAGCAAAAGAAAGTCTAGATTTTACTTGAAACTTGATTGAAAATAACCCTGGGAGTAAATAGAGAAACGGATATTTTTCAGCAAGCTAAAACGCATTTTTTGGAAGAGCTGAACCTTACAAAAACTTCTACTGCAAATATAAATAATTGGTTTTTAACTGATAATAAATTTCTCCAGCAAATACCCCACAAAATCGATTATGGGTCCCAGAAAAACTTGAATAATCAGCCATAAAATCGTTTACCTACACACTTTGGCTTACTTTTCACACTCAATCTGCGATCAATGCAATCGGATCGATAATTAACGACAGGCAGCTGTGGCAAATTATCAATCACTCTCCCATCGAGCTATCGAGTCACAAGCGTTTCACGAGCGTTTTTCTGATGGCAATTTGCAATCGCTTTTTGGGGCCAAGTGACGAAACTCCAAGAGCAGCCAGCGCCGACACCAACACAATGGCGTTTAAAGTTATTAACGAAGCAATTATTAATAACAATTTCAATTGTTTGCCTTTGCTCTGCCTGCGACTGCCACTGCGATGGCATTGATGGCTCAAAACGAGTCGTGAATCACGGTTGCCGGCCAATTTGCAGTGGCCAACACCAGCAGCAGCAGCGGCGGCAGGCAGCAACGTTAACAATTGCGCCTTGTACATATATTACAATTAATTAAATTAAAAAATGGGAGAAGAAAAGCGAAAAAAGCGCATAAATTCTGTCCACCAGCTTTTTCCATATTTCTCTCTCTCTGCGCGCTGGCATTTAAATGCGTTGCTAATAGCAAACAATTTCATTTATTTATTAGACGTTAGTTTCACTTTTCGAGCATTTCACTGGCGACATTAAAATTTCACACACGACGCCAGAGCTTGGAGCTTGGACTTGGACAAAACGCGAAAGTTGCCGCAGTCGCAGTCGCAAGTCCCAGGGTGTTGTCAAGGCATGTGTGTAAAAGATATTTAACTGCAGCCTGCCATTTATGTTTATGGCAATTAAAAAGATACAGATACATATCTGTACTGCCTGAGAATCATCACAGCTTAATCAGGCGCGGCGCGGCGCGGCTCCACTGAATGGAATTAATTGAAATTTATGCCAAAGCAACAGTGACAACTTGCGAGATCTATGGGGATGAGTTGCGATGATGGCGATGAGATGAGATCAGTTCGGATCGGATAACGACCGAGACACTCCCTCGCCTCATCAATTCCTAGCCAGCTTTCGGCATGAAATCATCTCTAGGTAAATACAGACGCGACTTGTGTTGGTTTGTGCAGATATTCCACATGGTTTTCTTATTTACTGAAAGCCTTTTTGGGAAAGAAACATTAGCTGGGACTAGTAAGAGGAATTTATATAAAGAATGGATTTTAAACTTTTATATAAAGAATGTGTTTGATATTTTTCTAAAGACTTTGTGTATTGAGGAATATTTTACATAAATTTGAAACAATTTAAGGGATTTTTTATGGTTAAAATTCAAGTATATATTCTGTGCAAGTATGCATTCTGGTGTAACTGCTTTTAATTGATTTTAAACATTTAAAATTCATTTGATTTGATCTGTTTTTCCAGCAAGTTCGTTGCCTAAGTCTTTTGAATACCAAAAATTTTGTTACATTTTTTCTCTGTTGTTTTTCTTGTTTTCTTCTTCACTTTTGATGCTCGTCACTCTCAACAATGATTTACATATATCGAGTGCACGAGTGCCTGGCAAGGCCATTGACAGCTTTGCGCAATCACCTCTTTGCCAAGCCCCCTCCCACTCTCGGCACTCTGAGACCTCCTACGTGCCAAGGCGGCAATTGCAGTTTGGGAGGAAACAAAAAAAAAACATAAAAAATAAAATAAAACCAAAGAAAATAAAGCAAAAAGTTGCGTAAAACTGTGAAGTCAAACATGCTCAAGTTGGGTTGTATTTTGTGTCGAAATATTTGTCACCCGCATACAAATCGTGGCTAATGAGCTGTAGCTGCAACTATATCTTTACAACCTACAAATTATATTTATTATATATAATTTAAGCATTTTGGAAAGTGAAAACTCAAGTTTAAAGGTCTGTCCCACGCACTGTACATTTTCCTAGCTGGCAACTGCTTATTTTTTATTGTTTTTATTTGTATTTTTTCTGATGGCTTCCTACTTCCTTGTGGCAAAACCCAGGGTCTTATGTAAAAACGAGCGACCGCAATTGAAGTTGCAGTGGCAGTTGCAGTTGCCAAGAGAGGCTGGCAAATGCCGCATGCATGCGTGCACAGTGCCACGCCTCCTTGGCTCGCGACGCCCTAACAACAAATTGCTGCGGTTCATTGTGCAGACTCTTAGTCAGACTCAGAGTCAGCCTCAGGTATTGGTATCGGTATCGTTATAGGTATCTCTGGCGGCTCATATTGCCAAAGGTACTCGTACTAGTACCCGTATCTCTTCTTTCTTTCATAGTTTCGCATTGCAATTAGGCGAACACGGCGCTTCCGCATCTTGTTGATGATGATTATGATTATGATGAGCTGGTCATGCATGGCAATGTTTTGCCTCATATCGCTGGCTCTGACTCGGGCTCCTATCTGTGCAGACATTACGTTTTGGCCATTAGATGTTGGGCATGTGCTCGATCATCCCATTCGAGCCCAGCTTGTGCGGCACTTTTACTTTTCTTATTGTCAACACAATTGTCTGAGGAGGAAAGCCGCAGAAATAAAACTTTCCCAACATTACAGATTTGTCGCTGGCACTGGCACTGGCACTGCCACTGCTACTGCTGTTTTTTCTCTTTCCCCAAACGAGCCGCAATTGTTGTCGCTTTTATTGTGGAATGGCTCCCGCAGATCATAAATTTTCTTTTAATTTCAGTTTCTGTATGTTCTGCTGCCGCTGCTGTGTCTGTCTGTGATTAATTTAAGTTAATTTACAAGATTTTCCTCGGTAAAAGTGTCTGTCGAGTAAAAGTCTCGTCGCTTATTTTCTTTACTAATGAATGAGAGAATTTTAAAAGGTGTTTGGATATATGATATATCTTTATTTTATCACAGAAAATAAGAGTTGAAGTATTTGTTTGTAATTAAGGGAATTTCAAAGTATTTAAGATGTGTTTTCTATCTGGAACTAATTTATTTTTTTATTTAAGGTTTGAGGATCCTAAGTATTTGATATTTATTATTTTAATTATTATTTAAGACCTTTAACATCAAGTTTGTTGCCTAAGTCTTTTGATTTTCTGGCTTCCTCTTGGTAAAGTATTAAAAATTTATTTTCTAACTGCAACTAATTTATTTGACTTATTTATTTAAGCATTGAGGATTCTAAGTATTTGATATTTATTTTTTTAATTATTATTTAAGACCTTTAACATCAAGTTTGTTGCCTAAGTCTTTTGATTTTCTGGCTTCCTCTTGAGGCAAGCTGTCTATTTCTTGCTCCCTGCTCTGTGCCACGTGCAGCGGCGGCCAGTCGGTTGCCCAAGACTCCCTCTCTCTCTCCTTCCATGTGTGCCACATTTTGAGCTTGCCCGAATGTTTGCTGACCCAAACAAACATCCGTTTCCTGGCGAATGCCGCCACTCCCTCGGCTCGAGCTGGTCGACTTTTGTCGCATATCCCACGAAACAATTAAGCACTTGACGCAGCGCTTACAAAAATTACAAAAAGAGAAAAAAATAAGTGGAACTGGAACTGGAACCCAAACGGGACCGGGCACCGGGAGTTGGGAGTTGCTGACAGCTGACGCGGCCTGGACGCCTTTTTTATTAACGTGGGAACAAAATGCAAAACGCAGCCAGAAAGCCAACCGAAAAAAATAATACAAATTATAAAAGGCTAAAAAGCTGCTTTTGTTTCGAAGCCAGAACCGGAAATCAAAAAAAGGCAACAATCAGCCGGAAAAAATGTATGCAAAAACAAAATAAAAATTAAATGTGAAAAAAAAGAGAATCGCTTGCTGTTTTTTTGTTGTTGTTTTTTAGGTGCGCCTCACACACACACACTTATTAAAAATGGGTGATGAAAGCAGCAACAACGACCAGAGAAAGATGGAGAAGAAGAAGCCGAGGCAGCAACAAGTGGGATCCAACACAGCCAAACGAGAACGAGAGAAAATTTGTTTGCTTTGGCAGCGGAGTGCCG